>CAMOHE010030450.1:4864-48991 GCA_946598075.1 Artocarpus hirsutus | reverse complement strand
TATGAAAGTATAAGTATGTATATATGTATCACCTAAATAAGTGTTGCACACCCAATGTTTATGTTAATGTTTATGATGTCCCAAAGGTTGGACATGTCATGTTTGGTTTGGGCTTTGCAACCCCTCTCCTCTCATGACGGCGCGCCTATGATGATGATGTTATGGTGCAACACTTGGGCCCCTAAAGATAAAATGGAAAAGTTTTAATATGAATGATGTAATGAAAGATATGTTCCTATGAAAGTGTGCCTAGTGCACTATTATGATGATGATGATGATGATGATGATGTTCATGAAATGTTTTTAAGTTGATGATGATGATGTTTATGAAATGTTTTAAATTGTGAGAATTACCATGTACTTACTAAGCATTAGCTTATTCAATTTTTCATCATGTTGCAGATAAGGATAAGAAAGTTATGGAGTAGGCGGAGGACACAATGATAGGCGTGTGAGCTAAGGAAGATGGTTGCAAATGAAAGAACGCCAAGGAACGAGATTTAAAGAAATATTTATGATTTTGAATTTTGAGTATGTTTACAAATTAAGTACAATTTTATAAATTTTGTGAATGTTTGTTTAATGTAATTTTATTAATTTTCTTCCGCATTTGAAGTTTTAAAACTTGTTTTAAAAATAATTTCTTTGTTCGGCCTGCCGACCATACTGGTCGGATTGCCGAAGTTTTCCAATCGGCCTGCCGGATGCCAAGCATCGGCTTGCCGATCTTTTGATTTTTGAAAACCCCATTTTGCAAGGCCTCGGACGGCCTGCTGATGGGTGACCTTCGGCCTGCCGGTTGAGTTCGGCCTGCCGAAGTTAAAAGTTCGGCCTGCCGGCCGAGACATGTTCAAAGAATTTTATCTTTTGTTTTTCAAAGGCCATTTAATTTTAAATAATATTAGCAAACTATTTATGCAATGTCTATGGAAAAGCAAATTGTTTTAATTAAGAAAGATTATAATTCCTTATCTATTATTTGATAAAAAAAAAATGTATGTAAAGATCCTGGGAATGCTTTTCCAAATTATAATTTCAAATGTAAGTTATTAAATACAATAGTTTGCTTCAGTTAATGTTTTAAAGGATGAATGTAACGATATCTGTGACGTCCAAAAAGGGGGCGTTACATAACCTGAGGGTTCCATCATGCTTCTTAGTGAATAAAACCAGTGCTCCCCACAACGATGTGCTATTTAGGATTACCCCTTATCAACAAGCTCCTAAAGTTACTTTCTTAGTTCTTTCATCTCCACCGGCGTCATTCGATAAGGTGCTATAGAAATCAAAGTCGTTCTTGGAAGTAACTCAATGCCAAACTCAATCTTTCGATGCGGCAGCAATCCTAGTAACTCATCGGGGAAGACATCTTCAAACTCATCAACCACTAGGATTACTGCATTTCTTCACGATACGCTAGACTCTCCTTCTAGGTTTATGAGGAAGGCATAAAACTCTTCTATCTCTAATCCCAAGGCATGTACAAAAGAACTTAAAATGAGAGAATGATTGGCACCACTATCAAATAAAACATGTACTAAGGACTGAGAACCTAGAACCATACCATCAACAACCGCATTGTTGGTTTGGGCATCCGAACTCCTTGATGTCATGGTGTGAACCTAAATTAGAGCTTTTCCTTTTCCTCTACCAACATTGCTAGGTCCTGAATTAGTCGACCAATATTGCTATGGTGGGGCGATTGCATGCTAGCTTTACTCAGTGCTCGATATTAAGGGTGTTGCATTGGAAGTTCTATGCTTGGTATCCTTGCATTAGGTGTGGCAGTTGCTGGGGAGTGAACTAATGGATTTATAGCTAAGGAAATTGTTGAGGAGGAGGTAGAGTCTAAGGTTGAGGTTGACGACTGGCTCCTTCTCCGACCTATAGTCCTAGACGAGCACTCCTGATCAAACAGTTCCTCTTGATGTGTCTTGGCTGCTGGCAATAGTGATAATGGAAACTGTAGGGATTATTGTGCCCGCTGCTAGATGAACTACTACTCTTACTATTCACATTACCCTGTTGGTTCTTTCCTTGAGTCGAACGGCTACTGGTGATCCTCCTACTGCTTTTTTGCGATCCTCTTGATGTCCTTGCTTAATCTTCGTAGTAGAGTGCATAATCGTTTTCCACAAATATCGCGAATGACACAAGCTCACCAAAAGTCCTGAGTTGTAAGGCAACCAGGTACCGTTGAATGGAAGCCTTAAGCCCTTCTTAGAACTTAATGCACTTCTCAAACTCTGACACCACTAAAGATAGAGCAAACCTAGCCAACTCATTAAACTTTGCCTCATACTCTTGAACCGACATGTCACCCTGTTGCAATCTATAAGATTTAGCAACCTTCTGATCTCTATATCCTTGCAAAAAGCAATGATCGTAGAACAACTCCTCGAACTTGTCCCAGCTAATGTTCCCATTGTTCTCTAAGTGCTTTGCTTGCTTCCACCAAGTATTAGCACCATCTTCAAATTTATAGGCTATAAACTCCACACGATACTTTGCTAGCATGCCAAGGGTATCCAAGTGTTTCATGACTGAATATAACCAATTTTCGACCACTTTGGGTCCCCATTCCCATTAAAGGCCAAACAAAGGCATGCCAAAACTCTTTAAAGTAAGCATGCCGATGACTAGCCTCAGAATCCTCCGATCTTGCCCTTGTTTCCATCTGTCGGAAAGTAGCAAGCATTGCCCCCATCATACCTCCCTCATTTCCTGGGTTTATGTGAGTAGCAAATGAACGATGTGTGGGTGCCATTCTTTCACTTTTGTAAACAAAATTGGAATGTCAATGGTATTTTACTGTCGTACTTATGTGTGCACAATTTTCAAGGTTCATAACCTAGGGCACTGATACTATTCTATCATGCCCCTAAGTACAGAAGGTGACGTGGCTAGTTAATTACGTTAATTAAGTTAAAATTTTAATTAAAACACAAATTAAAAGAATTTAATAATTATGAAAAATATAAGAATTTTAATCTTTTTAAACAAATATTTATAACAATAAAACAAATAAGATAAAATACGATGAAATAAAATAATGAAGAGAGAAAAAAATGCACATTGGTTCCCACCAGCCTCATAACTTAGGCACATACATAGTATCGATAATATGTCAATTTAACCACAGTCTAAAATAGAAAGAGAAGTTAAAATGATACATGCCTAGATTAATTAATACAAATATCCTACTCAAGATACATCGACTGCTTGCAATTCTAGTCGGCGAACCCTTTGTCAATCCTAAGCTGAATTCCACCAAGGAGGAAAGGTTTGAAAACAAATAAAAAGTGAGTGAAAGGCTCCGTAGGACTATGCTTTAAAATAGATAAACAATTTAAATATAAAATTATCTTTCAAGAAATATAATTAGAAAACCGATTTAAATAGATAAATTCATCTAAATTAATCTTATCAAAATCAGTTCGTCTAGAAAGTACTTTTTTATCTTTCTTGAGCAAGCCATAATTATCACCACCGAAGTGACCCAACTGGCTTTCGGGACCTACCCCCAAGGTCGCACTCTACACAAACTGATCTCTGAATATGGCATCATGCCTATCTATGTATTTCTATAGTTATTAAAATCTTATTTTACGAAGTATATTTATTTACATTCATTATGTGGTTCATTATGAAAATCATCCCATTCTACTGTTTATGAAAACAACTAACAAAAATCCTTTTCAATCAATCATTAACAACATTTTGATAAAAATCTTTTTGAGGCCAAAAATCATTTAAAAACTTGGCTAACAAGGACAATGGCTAAGTCCTACCTCAATGTCCTATGTCGATGTTCAACACCGCAGTCTCGGTCCTCTATACGTTAGCTCCACGGAACCACAAACAACCTTAAATAGGAACTAGGTTTATCAATATCTAGCTTAAGACATCCTATGTTGCTAAGGTATCTCATGGTGTCCTAGTGTGCCATTTGTGTTTATAAAATCATATTACAAGATTAAAATCTCTATTAGGGTTCAAAAAAGTGAAAACAAGTAAAAATGACAAATTTTTACTATGCATGATCGGCCTATCGGTTCCCTGGTCTAACCTACCGAACTGTGTCCAAGTTCAGCCTGCTAAAAGTCTGAGTCGGGCCTACCAAACTCTTGAATCTGGCCTGCCAAACTTCAAGTTTGGCCTGCCAAGCTGGAAATTCTAGAATTTTCTAGAATTTGAGTCTCGGCCTCCCCGAGCTTGAATCTTTATTTTCAACCTGTTTTCTCAATTTTCAAGCATACATAATGATTATAATTGATAGAAAAACATAGTAGATTGCTTTATAACACATTTAAACAAGATTTACACAAAGATTTTTGAATAAATCCAAACATGGAGAAAAATGGAGAAAAATAGAAAATCTTGATTCAATATTTTTTCATCAAACCAAACCTAGATTCTAGATGTTTTAGGTTCTACTAACCTAGATTTAAGGTTCTCTAAGCTCAAAAGGGGCTCGGTTTTCAAAATGTAAAGTAAATAGAAAAATTGGAAAAGTTTTGAAATTTTTGAAAACTAACCTTAAATTGGATGTTTTGAAGAAGATTGCAGCTTGAATCCTCATTCCTTAGCTTCTATTAAGCAAGAGGAAGCCTCGGGCTTGAAGTTTTTGAATCAAAATTTAAGAGAGAGAGGGGAGAGACAGTGGCAGTGGGAAAGAGAGAGAGACGAGAGAGTGTATATGTGCTAAGAGTGAGTGAGGGAAGGAGAGGGAGAGAAAGATAAATAGAGAGGAGAGGAGGGCAAAACCAAGAAGGGAAAACCATGTCCTGCACATGGTTTTCCTAAGTGGGACTTGTTGGTCTTTTGGCAATTTGTTTTGTTCCAAAAATTTAAAATAACAAATAAAAATAATCAAGAGTAATTAAAATGATTAAAATAATTGAAAATAACAATAATTTAAAAATATTACAAAATAGTCAAATTAAGTTTCAAAATACATCATGGCATACTAATTTACCATTTTATACATCAAAACTACTTAATTAATTTCAGGGCGTTACAGACCTTGAAGAACAAGCAGCTAGGCATACGAAACCAAATTACCATGAAGCAGATGACAAGAACTAGGGGATAATCGTGGGCAATGTGCACAATTTTTTCTCTAAATCACCAACCAAATCAAAAATAAAATTTATTTTCAAGCGGTTGATTTGTAGTTTTGATGGTTTGTTTCGGGAGTTCCAGTTTAAGATTAAAAAAGATTTCATTATTTAACAGTGATTATAAAGTGTCTAGTTTATTAAAATTAATAGTATTACAAATCAAAGTATACTAACAACTAAATTAAAGAGTTAAAAATAAAGTTGAATTACATAAAACAACAAGTAACGTTAAACTTGAATTAAAGGTTTCCACTTGATTTTTTAATTTGATTTTTTTTTGTTTGGATACTAATGAGTGATGCTTGAAGTTGGTTTAATGTGATTAGGATAAAGTATAATTATAAAGTGTGAAAAGATTCATCTTATATGTGTAGAACTTCTTTTAAAGATCAATAAAAATAAATATATATATAAAATAATAAAAATTATCTTATATAAAAATTTTTTGCAGATAAAAGATTATATATAAAGCTGTTTGATGGACATGTTAGAGGCTATTTAAATGGGCAGTTTAGGTGGGCAATTTGGGAAGTCCAAACCACTAACTAAATTACCTAAAATTATTTAGCAAAAATCTCCTAAACCATCCAAAAAATAAAAAGAAAACCACCTATTTGGTTTGGTTTGGCTTGGCTTGGATTAGATAGTTTGGGTAATTTGGTAGTCTTTTTGGACACCTCTAGCAAGGATGAATGAGAACACACCAAAGACTAACTCGAAACATGGTCAGCATAAATCAAGACGAAGGAAAATAATGCATATAGAGAGAAAAGCCTATAACAAAGAGTAAACAAACCTAATAGCTATTTAGTTCTTCACACGCTTTTAATATATACATGACTTAATGCCCAAGTTCTCATATCCTTTGTTCATTTTTTTATTTTTCCCTTTGAAGCGCAAAGTTTTGAGATAGATTGAAATTTTATTCATTCGTCTTTTTTTAAGGGATCTACTTTTATTTATTTGTTTTCAAGTGGGAAATATCTAATATACTTATACTAATCTGCAAAAATATATTATCCAAACTACCAATGCATTTTGCTTGTTTGAACCACAAAGTCAAACTTTTTTATTATAGTTTTTTTTCACTATATAAATTTAAATTATTGTTTATATGTTCCTTTCAAACCTATGACCTAACTGGGCTCTTAGTCCTTTTCCATGCCCGTTGCAAATTTTTCGTATGAACATATGCTACATGCATGGTCTTGCTCATTTTTTCTTTGCATGCCATGTGATATGGCAGTGTTTCCATTTTCCTAAAGATGAAATCAGTATCATCTTTATTTGCTATCATGTTTTAGTCATGTTTTGGATATATAGGTGTAATCGAATGGTATATTATTTATAAGTAGTAAGTATTCTGATGCTGTAATAATAGAACATAAGATAAAAATAATTTAGAAGGTACAAAGGAATTTATCCTTAAGCGCTATGAATGTCCTATACAGATGTGACACATTATGATATGTCATGGGCGGTCAACTTATTGAAGCTTTGTGATTTTATATAGTTTGAGAGTACAGCTCTATGCTTTTAGTGAAGTAGCGTTAGAGTTGATAATTATAAAATATGTATCTTGCATATTGTTTTTTACAATTATAGGAGCTTGAACTATATATGTCCATCAGGTCCCTTTTGCTAGCCTAGAATTAATCCTATAAAAATATGGCATGTTTTTTCTATATATTGGTGACTTATGTTAAATTATTAGCATGGATAAAATTTAAGTTGATTGGATTTAATAAGTCATGTTAGTTTATCGGTTGAATTAATTTTGCAAATTAGTTCAAGATAAACATGTTGAATTATTTGGATCATTTATTTTTTATGGGTTTATCTCGATATGACTACTTTAATCAAAAAACTTTTTGGTTGGGTTATTTGAATTAAAATTGAGGCTCTATAAAGGATGCCTAGGTCAAATATGATAGGATTTATCCAATTGGTTGAGATTAGATCTATCTGATCAGCTTGAGGAGTTTGAATTTGATTCGAACTCCAGTATCACGACCACGTGGTTGTCCGTGCTACACTAATTGCTATTGATTGTGGTAGTTAGATTCAAATTTTGCTTCATGCAATTTTACTCTAAAACTTATCCAAACTCAAATTTTAAGGCCTAATCTAATAATGATTAACCCCATGTCTAACCACTATAAATAGGGGTGAGTTTGTTATTCAGATCACTTGACAAGCAAAGAGTGAGTACTCTAATCTGAGAAACTTTGAAACTCCTAAAGAGCTATTGTTCAACATTAAGGACCTTAACTCTTAGTTTTCTCTTGTGGTTAGAAGGAGAGTCACCAAAGGAAAAACTATACCACGTACGACTACCCATACTCTAATCGTGGATAAAGAATAGCAAAAAAGATTATTGATTGAGGCTCTTCTAGAAGGTTCTTCTTAAATTTACACGTATTCAAGCCCACTTCGATATACAAAAGAGATTAGTAAGATCTATTAATTTATGTATTTATTATGTCAAACTTGTGTTTTACAAAATACTCTGGTTTAAATTTTTTAAAATTCTGATGCGTACTTGTTTTACAACAATTGGCATCAGAGGCTAAGTTTTTTACATTAATTTTATGGGTTTGTGATAATGCTATATACATGAATTATATGATCTTATTCTCTTCTATGCTTGAATTTAAGAGATTATGTAGTAAATGTTTATTAATTAATTATGGTGATTAAATTTTTATTTAATTATTTATTAATGAATTAATTTGTGTAGGTTATGGTTCCTCACAGGTTAGAATGTGTATTTAGATTTTTTATGTAATTAGATGGCAGTCATCATCACCATCTAGGATTTTTTATTTTAATTTTAAATTTGTAAAATTTTGTAATTAAATAATCATTCGATGTAAATATGGATCTAGAAGATAGAGATGATAGGAGCTCCATTGTTTTTCTGTGTCTATAATTTTTTTATGTTTTTGAATTGTTGAAAATAAAATTAAAAACTGCTTAAAAATTATTTTCTCTGGAAAAACGCTGGTTTAGCTCAGTGGGCAAGCCAAACCCTTTGGGTCGGCAAGCATATGGTTACAGACCAGCAGGCCAAAATTCTAGTTCGACATGTCCGCAACGGGCAGAGCTTTTTTGAAAAGGAACATTTTTCAATGTAGATTTTAATTTTACTTTTGAGATAATTTTAAGAAACATTAAATTTTCTAATACCAAAAAAAATAAACCTTTTGATCTATACGGGATGGAAGAATAGAAGACGTATGCCACATGATTAAGGATGCAATGTGAATTTACAAGATGAAGAATCGATGATATGTTCCGATTGATCTTTTGTAATCTTTATTTCTTTTCTCTAGTATGGAACCATGATATTGCAACTATTTATTTATTATTTTGCTTGAAGCTTTGTATGTTGCATTGCTTATCTACATTATAATATGATTTGTCATGTCTGTTAATAATGTGCCATGTGGAATAGGGAGTGCCACACATTAAGAATTGTTCATGCATGTTAATATTAAGCCTCGACTTTTAAAATACTAAGTGAGAGAAGGTTTTCGAAGAGAGGACCTTAGGCCTCCATCATTGGTTCATAGGTAGCACATAATAGTTTCGACCCCTAGGAAGAGATTTCATCATGTATCAGGTTAGATCTCTAAATGGATAATTTATTTTAGCATGATTTATCATTGTGCACCCCTAGGTGAATTATAAATCATGGATAAAATAGTTGAAACAATGATTATACACTCAAGATTAATTTTGTTATTAATCCCCCCTAGGAGCTGTGTTAATAACATTAACGGCCAAAGGAAATGATTACTAATATATGCTAGATCAGACGGGTCTTTGATAGCATATATTAGTCAGAGGGGATCTATGTTCTTAATTCAATTTGGCAAGTCTCCCCTAGGCGGCTTGTTGGAATTTGAGTTGAGGATTATCCTTGTAAGGTTGCGACTTTTTTAAGGTTTTGACACATAAACACATTGTATGGTTTACTTGATTGTGTTATCTTACTAAACTGTTATGGAATGTTTGCTTATGTTTAGTATATGAATCTTTATTGTAGATTAAAATGTCAAAAAATGCTTTATCATCGACACTTGATATTAACATATTAATTAGCAAGAATTACATTGATTGGAAAAGGAACTTAAATATTGTCCTTTCCTTTGAGAAACTAAAATTTGTGTTGACAACACCATATCTTCCTAAACCTACCAGGGATTCCGTAAATAAGCAAATCCAAGCATATAATTACTCAAAAGATGCTAATGATCAGGCATGCTGTTACCTTATGGCTAATATGAATAATGTGTTGTAGACTCAATATGAGGATTATAAGACTGCTAAGTACATCATGGAAAATCTAGAAGATTTGTTTCGAGGCCAAGCCCTAACGAAACAGTAAGGGGCTCTTCAGAAACTCTTAAACTACAAACAAAGCCTAGGGACTCCTGTGAAGGAGCATATGATGCTAGTCATGGGTTACCTTGTTCAGGTTTAAACCCATGGAGCTGACATTGATGCTGGGTCATAGATGACTATGGTCTTTGAGACTCTATCTAAGGAGTTTAGCCTATTTAAAGCTTCAAATAACTTGAGCATGTTTGTGACACTTGGGTCATAGATTTTGGAACGACTAACCATGTTTGTGTTTCTCTACAGTGGTTTAAGGAAACAAGAAATTTGTTGCATGAGGACTTCATGTTGAAAATGGGCAATGGATCCTAAGTGTTAGTTGTAGCGAACCCCTCCCCCATCGGGAGGAAAGAGAGGAGAGGAGCGCCACGCATCGTTTGTTCATGCATGTGAAGATGGGCAAAATAATCAAATCTTAGCTTAACCCTAATGTGAAAATTATCTTATCATTAGCAACGGAAATATTAAGATTACAACACTTATACAAAAGCTAGAAAATCCCCTAAATGTAGTCAATAACAATTCTTAGTTTCCAATAACATCATAGAAATACTTAGAAATAAATATTGCATCTTAGACTCATCATGGGACCTTAGACCATTCTTACTCAGTCATCTATATCCTTACTTTGAAGCTTACTTGCATCACGAGAACTATATAAGCATAATGCTTAGTAAGTAAACCATAGTAGTTCTACATAAAAACATACTTTCATAAACATACATTACTTTTTGGTTTTTGGGCCCATAGCATAATGTTAATGTCAAGCAGTCAGAACCCTTAACATTCATTCATAGATAGTCCCTATCTTAGAACATGCTTCCTCAAAGATTTGACCATCAAAACATACATAACATTGGTTGGTTCATGACAACAAGAGAGTTCACATCATACTCATGAAAAATCATCAAAAACATCTTTAAACATATTCATTGTAACAACATACACAACTTTAAAACATGCTTTAAAACTTACTATTGTTCAAGTGATGCAGTGGAGGGTATATTTACATAAACCGTTTAGTCATGATCATCTTAAGTTCTATACATCATCATTCATTCATTCTTCACATAAAATTACTCTTCATATTCTAAGGGAAGCCATCTATTGAAACCCTCATGGTTCTCTTCTCTATTCTTTCTTCATGCATTCATACGTCTCCTCTATCTCTTTGTTTCATTCCTTTCTTTCTTTCTATATTTCTTTCATTCTCTCGTCTACTCTCTCTCTCTCACATTCTTACCCTTAGTAGCAAAATAAAGAAGGAAAAGACGAAGAAGAAGAAGAAGAAACATGAAGATTGAGAGGTTGAGAGTATTTGTGAGTAAAATGTAAAGAATGAGAGTAATATATAAAAAACAAACATAGCCTTCTATATAAGAAACAAATCTTTTATAAAAATAGAATGCATACTCGTGGGAGGGGAAAAGAAACTAAATACCAAAGTCAATGATTCAATAGAGGAAAATATGATGATAGTCTCTTGACTATCCATGAATAGAATTCTAAATAAGTCAACCAATCATCCAATAAAGGAATAAAAGAATTAAAGATAATTTCATATTCCAATATTAGCTCCACTTGCCTAATTTCAATTATCAAAATAGAAAACCTATCATGAATTCCAATTATCATTAAAAAGTCAACTATCGAAATATAATCGTAATATCTTAACTAATTAGAGGCAATTTACACGTGGGATTAGAGGAGAATTAGGGGAAGAATCAACAAATTAGCTCCTACTTACCATATATCAACTTACAAAAGTAGGAAACCTTATCAATTAAATTCAATCAATCAAAAGTCAAACATTTCATTTCCTTAAATGAGGAAATAAATCCAAAAATATACCAATTAATCAACAATTATTATCTAATCACATAAAAAGTCAACTATTCCCCCATATAGAATAAGGAAAGAGAAGATAATATGCCAATAAATCAAAATTATACTGCAACAAACACACTAACATATACATGAATTATGTTATTCATTATCTCTCAAAGTCATACACGGCCACCAAACATTATAACTTACACATATAGTGCACATTACATTAAAAAAAATATAACATCAATAAAATAATGTATTACTTCCCACTTGTTATTCATACTCACACGGCAACTATAACAATTACACACACTCATATATATAATTTACATTCACACAAAAACACATATAAATTATAAAATATTAATAGCTATTTTCTACTACAATTATACAATAGTACAAAATATTGTGCACATTATATTAATATATAACATAACTTTCCTTTCTTTTATTTTTATACGAATTAACCTCATATACAGAAACATATTAATTCTTATATTACGTAAAGATAAGTATATATATAGAAATATTTATATATAGAATATAACATTTATATATATATATAGAATACTTGTAAATCAACTTACAATTAACATATAAATTAACGCTTATTTATATTTAGAAAATTTATATATTTCTATATATATATAAATGTAATAATACTTATAAATTAACATACAAGATATGTATATAACACCTTTGCATGAAGTTCTATCATCCCATAAACACATGACAATTTCATAAGTAAAAAACAAAATCAATACATAAGTGATAAAAATAAAACAAATTCATATAATCTCAACTAGACCCCTAGCTTAAAATTTAAGGTGTTACATTAGTGGAATCAGTAGAAGGCATTCGTCTATGTTTTGATAGTTATAGGATTTTAGTGTTGAAATATTGTTTTTATGTTCCTAAGCTTAAAAGAAATTTATTATCTATAGTTTGTTTATTTAAAGACTCTTATTCAGTGTCTTTTAATAATAAAGTAGTGATTTGTGAAAACAAATCTTTTATCTGTGATAGATGGATGCAAAACAATCTCTATTTTATCAAACCTAAGATGGACATACTGCTTAACACTGAGGTTAATGATAACTCTAAAAGATTTAAGACTTCTCACTTTAATAAGACTTGTCTTTGGTATTTACGATTAGGTCATATTTGCCTAAATAGGATTTAAAGGATAGTAAGAGATGGACTTTTAAGTCACTTAGAGGTGGAATCTATATTACAATATGAATCTTGTTTAGAGGGCAAAATGACCAAAAAACCATTTGGGTCTAAGGGCAATAGGGCTGAAGGGGTTTAAAATTTATGCATAGTGATGTTTGCTGTCCTATAAACATCATGGCATGTAGAAGGTTTGAGTACGTCATCTCTTTTATTAATGATTACTTAAGATATAGTTATGTTTACTTAATGCATCATAGGGCCAAAACTTTTGACAAGTTCAGGGTGTTTCGAGCCGAGGTGAAAAAGCAATTAAGTGAACCCATAAAGGCACTTTGATCCAATTGAGGTGGAGAATACCTCTCCGATGAGTTCTTGGGATGCTTGTCAGAGAATGGGATCTTATACCATTTGATTGCACCAGGCAGTCCGCAACAGAATAGCATAATTGAAAGAAGGAATAGGACTTTGTTGGACATGATTAGGTCCATGATGAGTTATTCTACCTTACCTTTATCCTTTTGGGGATATGCGCTACAAACTGCATGTTATCTTTTGAACAATGTGCCTTCAAAATCGATACCTAAAACTCTTCATGAATTGTGGATGGGTAGGAAGCTGTCCAAAAACCATGTTTGCATATGGCGATGATTGGCTCATGTCTTGTACAAGGAAGCAAACAAGTTGGAAACATGTTCAAAAGTTTATATGTTTGCAGGATATCTAAAAGGGACTAAAAGGGGTTATTTCTATAACCCAAAAGAAAATAAAGTTGAGGTTTAAACAAATGCAACATTCCTTAAGGAAAGTTATACAAACGACTTTAAGCCTTGTAGTAAAATGGTACTAGAGGAGTTAGCGAGTGATTCAATCACTTTAAGGGTTTCAGTTGAAATCAATCCAATAAATGTATATCTTACCGGTTAAGACAACTCCGTCGAACCTCGAGTCTTTCAATTGCATATCAACGTCCTTTACCTCTCTTTTTAAGTTCTATAAAAAACCACAGAGCTTATTTTAAGGGTGTGAAAAACTTCCAAACTTTGCAAGGCTAGGAGGAAAAAAAACGATTTTAAAGGGGAAAAAGGCTAAGAAGTTTAAAACCAATTGAAATATTTTGCTATATTTATAACAAGATATAGAGGTAAATTTACCTTTTTATAGAGCTTTTTAAAATAAATGATCATAGCTTTTTTAAATTGAGAAAATGGTCCCTTTTTTATTCATTCTAAAGTCAAAATGACAAAAATTAACCTTTATTAATTATTAATAAGCTGTAGTATATAAATAATAAGCTCAAATACATCAGTGATAAATCATAGTTTATCATTAATAAAAAGCCTAGTATATCAAAAATAAACCTCAGTACATCAGCGATAAACCATAGTTTATCAAGGATAAAAAGCCTAATATATCAATGATAAACCTTAGTACATCATTGATATCACATAAATAATAACAAACCCTAAAAAACCTAAAGTTTCTCTCTCCTTCCCTTACTACATAGCATCTTCAGATACTATCAATGCCATACTCTGTTATGTCGTGAACAGGAGAGCCGACAAAGGTTATTTTGATTAATAATAGTGAAGGACATTTTTATCATTTTGATTTTATAATTAATAAGGAGAGGCTATTTGCCTAATTAAGAAAAAATTATCATCACTTATTTTAAAAAGATTATTAAAAAGGCCAGCCAACTTAATTTCTCTCTATAATATTTTAAAATATTTGCTAAACTTTAAATCAGGGCTTGAAATTTTGCTATAGACTTTATCTATAGCTACATATGACGACTTGTGTTTATTGCTTTGAGTTGGATAATGCAAAATTAATGAAAGAAAAAATGTAGTCTTGATCTAGACGCATATATCTTTACATACAAATTAATACTAGATCAATGCTTACAATTAATATCTCTTAATTGTTTTTTTTTTAATTTTATCAATGGTAAACAATTAAATAAAAACATATTTGTAAAGGGTCGCTTATTTGAGACATTCTATTTACATATTGATTCTTAATGAAGCAAGTCTTGACTCCTGTAGGGGCTTTGGTAATCAGAACACAAGTTTGAATACAAAAACATTCCTCCTACAATGAGCAATGACTCATGGATATATGACTCATACAAATTATACCCTGTGCAAATAAAATAAAAAATTAAAAATTGAAGGTTGAAGGCAATATTAGCCAACAAAAAAAAGGTCGCTTACGTGATTATTTGGTTGAGTCAGCTTTAGGGTCTTTGAGAATTCTTTTAACTAGATAAGAAAAATATTTTTAGTGAGTAGATCTATTTACTGCTATTTACTATAAATATTTTCAAAATTTGATATTCAGCTCAAAGGGATTTAGAATCTGACGCAACACAAATTGGTCAAAAAATAATAAAAGGGGACAAGCATACCTTGACAATATATATCCCACGTTTCATTTTGGTTGAAAGGGAGGCACATAAAGCTTCCTTCCTTTCTCGTGATTCTTTTGTTTTGTTTTGTCATTTTTTTTTTTGTTTAAAAACATAGTTCAAACTAATAGTTTAAGTCAAAGGTAATTTGAAATTTCAATTTTGTAAGAGAAAACATGAAACAAAGTCGTATTAGACTACAATTTTATCATATGAACTACATTCCAAATAGCCCATTAATCTTTTTTTTTTTTTTTAAGATATGGCCTATTAATCTTTTTCTTTTTAACTATTTTCGTCAATCATATGACATCTTTGTTTTTTTTTCCCTTCTTTTTTTTTTCTTTCACACTAGATGCCAATGGAGATCATGTCTTTTTTTTCCTTTTTATTATTTTCCCCCCTAATATATTATAAATTTTAATTTTGTTGCATTAATTTTTTTTCTAATTTATGTTGATTGAAAATTTGTTTACAATGTATTTTAAACCAAGCAAAACTCATTATAATCCTCTAAAATATTAATCCTTAATATTTTTTTATCAAACATGACCTTCATAAATGCTATAATTTCTCAATAAATATTTCCTTTCCAAGTGCATTCTTGAAACTTATTTTTTTTTTTTCATTTTTGTACATACCCTAACCTTATATGGGTGGTTATATGAAAAGCTAAAAATAACATCAAAAAATTTCACAAACAAACTCTAAATATTAACTAAAACAGATCAGTTAGGAAAAAATAAAAACATTTTAATTCGATTTTGCTACTTTTGGAATATTGATCGTTGTGCTTAAGAGTGTAGAAATATATTATCCTTTTTTTTTTCTTTTTTTTTTCTTGTTTTACTAAAGGGCCTTTTTATATTTCTAATTGTACTAATGTTGATCAAAGCGACAACAAGACAATATGTCAAATCATATGCACTATGCAACTATTAATCATCAATGTTCAAATGCAAGCAAAAGACTAAAAAGACACATAATGAATCTTTGTTTTTAAGAAACTTAAGCATACAATATATAATAAAAAAGTGAATTATTAAAGGTTGCACTCGTTAAGTTCATGAGTCCTGTCATCATCAATCACATGCTCACAATTTAAGTAGGTGACACAACTGATGACTTTCATATATTTAGCCCATTTAGTTTCTTGATTTAAACAGAAACTTTTTTCTGATTACTTGAGATTGTTGAAGTTGTCACCAACAGCTCTACTTATTATAGAATCTAGATTTTTTTTACTATAAATTTTAGAGCTTCGTGTGATTGAATATTCTTACTAGTATTGCATGTTTTGAAACAATAAATTTGCTCAAAATATATCAAGTGAGAGAACATACTTAAAACTAATAAAATTTTATATAGATTTTATAGCTTAAAACAGAACCAACACTATAATATTCTTTCAACATATATATGCCATGCGCCTACCATTATGTAGCCAATATTCTTCTGAAAGACTAGTAGTAGTAGAGTAGCGATTGAGATGAGGATCAGATTTGTGATACTATTTTAAACTCAAATCGTAAAAAAGAGGACCATACTAATAGACGTTGGCACAATAATATATAAACGGCAAATTAGTCATGAAGCCATTATGAGATGTCAAGGTAGTGGTCCAATTGGTACGCTAGAGATAGGGAAAGCTGTTTTGATTTCTTGAGTCTAAAAGTTTCCTCTAAAAGTGTTTAGATAATCTATCAGAAGTTCTTTTACTCTCTACAAGTGCTTTTTAACAAAACTACAAAATGTGACTTTTCAAAAAAACACTTTTGAAATAGACTTTAAAGCTTGTACCAGAATATTAATAATAGATTATAAGCTTAAATACAACATTTTTGTAACTTTTAAAAATAATTGAAATCTTTTTAACTCATAAAATCTCTTTTAAAAAAATAGTTTCAAACACTTACTGAAAAAGTATAGCTTTTTCTTTTCTTCTTTTACTGACTAAAAACACAAACCAAACTTATGCGATCCCATAATATAAGTGGTATAGGTACAATAGGAGTACAAAAACTTGATGATATAATATCTATAACGTTAAAGTAGAAGAATACATACAAGAAACATGAAAAATACAATTATCTACAAGGGTACACGTCCATCAACTTTAAAAAACTCTTGAAACTAAAATGATGAGATAATGATTTATAATTAAGTGTAAATTGCCATGTTAGTCTATTACTTTTCATAAAAGTATTATTTTGGTCCCTAATCTTTTCTTTTTAATTTATTAGTCCCCAACCTTCATTTTAGTTATTTAAGGACTAATTTAACGGTTAAACTGTTAATTTGTGGACTAGTTTATCACTTTTTTATAACTGAGGATCAATTTGTCACTTTTTTTATAACTTTAGGGACCAGTTTGCCACTTTCTCCATCCAAAATTGATTGTTTAACTATTAAATTAGTCTCTCAACTGCTATAATAAAAGGTTGGGAACTGAAAAATTAAAAATAAAAGGTTAGGGAACAAATGTTCACTTTTGTGAAAGGTTTGGGATTAGTGGAGCAATTTGTCCTACAATTAAATAAACAGTATATATTTATACCTGTACTTTAGGTTTCTTTGAACATTAAACCTTTGGTTTTTGATCTCATCAAATGTATATATTCATATTATATTTAACGTACAAATCTACAATTTACCTTAGTCAATAAGCAATTTTGACCTTTAAAATGACCAAAATAACCTTAAGTAAAAAGAGTGAAAAAACATTTCAAAAAATAAGAAGAAAACAAAACAAAAACACACAAATTGCTCATTTTTTATGGTATTCTATACATGTTTGAAGTCAAAAACCTTGATTAAGTTTTTTTAACTTTTTAAAGTTCTCTTTTTTTTTTTTTTTTTTGGTGTTTAGGCAATTTCTTAAGTCAAAATGGAATATTAATAAAAAAAATGTATAAATTTGCATATTACATCTAATCTAAAATATACATTCAATGATATAAAAAAAATGCCTAGTTGTTTTTAAATTAACCTAAAAGAAGGGGTATAAAAAGAAAAATATACCTTATATGTTACTAATGCATCTTATTTATCACTTATATATTTTGGGGTTGCATTCTATTCAAAATAAATGCATAAGTTAGGGCCTGTTAGTTTTATGTATTCTTTATTTTATACTCAATGAACTCAAATATGGATTCAAGTATCAAAAATCATTTAGATATGTATTTATTTGCCCCAAAATCTGAATCCTTTTAGTATCAAAAACCAAAGTTTTCAAAGTTCTGACCTCCCCCTACACTTTTGATACTCGGATATCTTTGCTACAATAAAAATTGAAATTCTTTCTCCTATCTTTGAGAAAAAAATCATAACTTCTTCATTTGATATCCAAATGAGATGATTTTTTTTTTCATTATGTTCCTAGTCAAGAGAAGAATAAATTAAGATCCATATTGTACATTTTTTAAGATCATTAACATTAATATTTTATTAGATTTATCAATAAATCAAAAACTATTTTCACTATATTTCTAAACACAAATTTTAATTTTATTTCATACGTAGATTAAAACATAAATATACGTCCAAATGTCAATTTGGATAACAATTTAAATCCCTAACTCAAATCTTAATTCAAATCTTATAACTCAAATCAAATCACTAATTTGAATCCATTTACCAAACAGACCCTTAGAGTAAAAGCCCCTCCACCAAATCCTTCTCTCTTTGTTTAAATTTCTACTCAAATCAAACCCTTTCTATCCCTTTATTATGTTTTTAAAACTCCTCTTCTTTAGCTTTAATTTATCCTATTTTCCATGAAAAGCCAAAAACAAAAAACAAAATTTTAAATTCCAAGTTATTGCAAAATTATAAAAAAAAAATGCTTTTGGAGCTTGTTTTTGGAGGAATCAAGAACTGCAAGACTCGGATCAAAGAAAGATACATAATTAAACTTACCTTGTGATTTCATGAAGTTAAATAAATTTAGTTTCCATGCAAAGAGTCCACATTTTTTCACTATTAGCTATCACTATAAAAATTGATTTTCAAGAACCAGAAGAGTTGTGGTCGATGTAGACATTTCTAGACTCAAGATGTCTAAAGTAGACATTTTGGTTAATTGCCTTGCCATACTAATAGACAATGCCACAATTAATGTATAAATGATAAACAAGCGTGAAGCCGTCTAAGGTGTCAGGGTAGTTGTCACATACACCGACTTGGGTACTTACATGTTGGATTAATTAAGCTAATTAAGCCAAATTTTTAATCAAAAATCACCAATTAAATATTTGAGTCATTTTAAATACGTGACAAATTTAAAACCTTTTTGAACAATTACCTTTAAACAAAAGCAGATAAAACAAAATAAAAGAATAAGGGCAGATAAATACGAATCAGGCCTCATTAAACCTACATTTGTATGCATACATAATATCGACAATAATAAATTACAACCACATTCCAAGCACAAAAGGGAAAGACATTACATGCCTTGCTTTGATAAGTAAATAATCTCAACTTAGAAATCCTACTGTCCACGCTTCTGTCGGTTGGAGCCCCAGTTGGTCCTAAGCCAAAGTCCAGCTAGAGGGGGGAAAGGTTTAAAACAAATAAAATGTAAGCAAAAGGCTCAATAGGACTAAGCTTTTGAAAATAGTAATTTGAATATAAAATTTTAATGTTAACACATAAATTATAAAACACAATAAATAAAATTCATTCCTACCAATTTAGTCTATTGTTCATCCAGAAATAAACTCATTATTGTTATCTTGGACAAACCATTAATATCACCACCATAGTGGCCTAGCTGGGTTTTAAGACTTGCCCCCAAGTTTGCACTCCACATGACCCGATCTCTAAGTATGGCATCATGCCTTAATGTACATGTATTATTATCCAAGTCTCATATTACCGAGTTCTCTCATTTACCTTCACTATTTCATTCATTATGATCTTTTTGTTACTCAGTGATTTGTGAAAACCATGAATAAATTTACTTTCTTGAAAACATTAGAAAGAAAACACTTTATGGCCAAAACCCTTTTTAAAACATGGCTACCAAAGAAAGAAGTATAGATGTAACGCCCCCTTACGGACATTACAGATGTTGTTACATTCATCCTTCTTACCATCATTTAAGATAAACTATTTAAATGAAACATAATTTAGAAACATATCCAAAGATCCATGCATAAATTTTTTTTGCTCAATTATAAGTATTCTCCAAAAGTTTATCACACCAAATAATAAAACCATCGTTTAAAAAAAACAACACAACATTTAAAAATCTACTTACACAGTTTGGTAGGCCAAACTTTGGACTTCAATAGGCTGAACTTGACCAGCAGTCCGAACTTCAACTACCAGTAGGCCGCCCAAGCCTCTGCAAAACCGGGTCTTAAAATCGCCAAGATCGGACAACCAATTTAGGGTAATCAGTAGGCCGATATTGACATTAGCAGATCGACCAATAATGATCAACAGGCCAAACTACTGATAAAACCAAAATTAAATTTTAAATCAAATCTCAATATTTTAAAGTGTGGAAGGATAGATAAAAATCATATAAAGTTATAGAAACATAGTTCAAATCTTTAAAACTCTTTAAATAAACATACTCAGATAATAAAACATACTCAGAAAATAAAACATAGTTTATAACTTTAAATTTCTTCTTTGGCCTTTTTTCGTTTACAATCCATCGTTCTTGGTTCACATGCTTGTCTTTGTCCTCCACTTATTCCATAGTTCTCTTACCCTTATCTACAACATGATGTAAAAATGAATAAGCAAAAGCTTAGTAAGCACATTTCATATCTCACAATGTAAAACATTTTATAAACATTTTTATGAAACCTCATTTCCATAATCAACATCATCATATTAATGCACTAGGCATAGTTACATATAGAACAAATCTTTGGTTAACATTAACCGCATTAAAACTTTGTTTATTTTATCTTTAAGGGCCCAAGCGTTGCACCATTATCATCATTATAGGCGAGCCGCCATAAGAGGAGAGGGGTAACTAATCTTGAACCAAACATGACATCATAAGCATAAATATAACATAACATGGGGTGTGCAACACTTATTTAGGTGATACATATATACATATATATATATATACTTTTATACTTTGAAATACGTCATCATCAAAACATGCATAGACTTCATATACATCAAACTTTCATAGAACTGTCACGAACATAGATTTCAGCTTTTCATAAACTTCATCATGTTGCAGGTGGGCATGTACTTACCTGTTTAGCTTACTAAACCTTTTCTTTAGATGACGTCGCCGTAGTCTTGATGTGCTCGCCTCTTGGAGTGTTCATGTCAACCATCTATATATACAAGAAATTAACATTTATCTCTGTGATATCATTCAATAACTCACAACATACTCATACATGCTTCTCTTAAGAACATAATTCAAAACACACTTAATCTATCTTTAAAAAAAACATTTTAGCATAACTGCCAATATAAATGTTGTCTGACCCTTATGAGTTCACAGCCCAATATCTTATAATTCACACACAATTCAAGCACAAAACTTGGCAAGGACAAACATAATACCTTGATTTTTTATTGGCCATAAAAATTTCATTTGATATTTAAAACAAGTCACAAATTTCATGACACAAAATCTGCTAGCAATAATTAGGCAGTGTACAATATCAGTTCAAATCTGTTTATTACATTATTGATGTTGTAGAAAAATCTACAAAAATAATACATATAATAGACACATAAAACTATAACATATCCAAAAATTGGCTTCAACAATAATGGGAATAGGTCAAAATATACAATTGAAATCTATAGTAAAACTAATTTTACAAACATGGGTAGCAAACACCTTTCAAACTAGCATTTAAGAAAAATATCATGAAAATAATTTTGACCTCAAAATTTTTTGGGACTATCTACATAAATAATAATTTCCTACTACAAAAATTCCAGTGACCAAACAAAATCATTTAGACACAATAAAAAGTTAGAGAAACAAGAGGTTCAAAGTTTGCAAATTCACAGCCATAACACCTAGTTTGTAGAAAGTTTAACAAAATGCATATGATATTACTACAAAATTTTCCAGCTCACAACTGAAAACAACCATGGACATTTTTGCCAAATTTTGTAAAAAATCAAAGCACGTTTGCCCCTGCAACAAAGACCATACATTTGTGTAACTTACCAATCAGCAATCATAGAATAGTGAGTGGCAGAAAGAAGAAAATTCATATCTCAGCGTAGACAACACCAAATGACATGAAACTTGGAACAACAACACATAGCATATACATGAAAATCATACTAAAATTTCAGAGAAAACAGAGATTTGTAGACAAAGATATAGTAGTTGGATTACAAGGTGATCAAAATTTTAGAATTGCTAAGAAAGAGTTTCTTACCTAACAATTTTCTTCTCAAGCTTTCCTTCATTTCACCAAGATAAAACCCAATCTCTCTTACAAATATTTGTAGGAGAATTAAGGGAGAGAAGGGAAGAAAATGTGAAAAAAAGAGAGAAGAACTGGGAGATTTTTTTTTAAGGGAAGGAAAAGTATACGTGAAACAAAATAGGAATTTATGAAAGCAAAAAAAAAATTAATCTTCTCTATTATTATCAGAAATTTTCTGACTAAGTTCAAGGTAAATTCGTGTGGGAATGGAGAGAAATGGGGAAAGTCAAATTGATTTATCTCTGCTTACCATATTTTAACTCTTAAAATAGGAAACCCTCATCAATTATCCAATCATCAACAAAAGTCAAACATTCTATTTCCTAAAATAAGGAAAAAGGCAAAAAATATGCTAATTAATTAGAATTAATCATCCAATCAAATTAATCATCAACATCATAAATTTTGGAGAGATTTCTACTAATTGTTCATCAGCTATCTTTGGCTTGCCGACTGCTCAATTTGGCCTACCGAAGTCATGAGGTCTGACCTGCCATTCCGTGAGGGATAATTCGGCCTGCCATGCCAAACTTGAAGGATCAGCCTACTGAACTACCACATACACTAAAATACAACAAAACATTAATTAATTGCTAAATAATTATCAAACATGCAACATAAACGACATGAACATCTAGAGCACACCAATTCCACTTGACTATCACCTATCATCACACTTAAAATAAAATAGTCAGTAACATTATATCATATATCATTAGGGAAAATACTGAACGTCGTTACTCATTTAACATAATCTGTTACATGAGAATTGATGGGTGTTACAATAGAGTCCTACCTTGATATCCCATACCAAAGCACAACACCATATTTGTAACCCGCTATATGTTAGCTCTATGGAACCACGAACAACCTTAAAGGTAAACTAAGTTCGTCAACATCTATCTTAGAGTATATTACATTACTATGCTAACTCATGGTGTCTTAGTATGCCTTTAAAGTTCACAAAATCTTGCCATAAGGTTAAAATCTCTATCTACTGTTTAAGCAGTGAAAACCAGTAGGAAACAGTTGTTTTTACGCAACCCTAACCAACCTTCCGAACTCTTTGGTCCGGCCTACCAAACTGCCTTAGTTTGGCCTATCGGCCATCCGAAATTGGCTTGCCAAACTGCTTTGAGTCCAACCTACCAAAGATATGAATCTGGCCTATCGAACTTATGAATCCGACCTACCGAATTCCAAGTCCAGTCTGCCGATTTGTCAAAATCTAGAATTTTTTAGATTTCAAGTCTTAGCCAATTCGGGCTCAAAACCTACTTAAACTTGTTTTTCTCAATTCTTAGAGCATAAATAATGTTCAAACATGATAAATAGACATAATGGAACTTATTTAAACACTTTTAAACAAGATTTTACACGAGGATTTTCAAATTATTCTAAAAATAGGAAAGAGCAGAAAACTTGATTTAATCCGATTTTTGTTCAATCTAGCCTAGAGTTGTGATGATTTAGGTTCCACTAACTTAAATCAAAGGGTTTCTAAGCTTAAGGAAACTCGGATTTCAAATTTCTAGGAGAATTGAAAATTTGGGGAAAAGTTTGAAATTTTTAAAAATAGAGTAACTAACCTCGAATTTGAGCTTTGAATCGAGTTTGTGGAGGCTCAATCATGTTCCTAAGCTTCCAATCTAGTTGAAGATTAAAGCTTGAGCTTGAATTTTTGAAACAAAATTGAAAGAGACGCTAAGAGGGAGAGAGGGAGAGTTTGAGAGAAAGTGAGAGGGAAAAAGAGGGAGAAATCTACGAATAAATAGAGAGGGAAAGATTGGTTTTTAGAGTGAAAACCATGTCCTGCACATGGTTTTTCAAAAGGGACATATTAGGTATTTGATAAATTGTTTTGTTTCAAAATTCAAATAGCGAATAAAAATAATTAAAAGCGGGATTAGTTTGAAAATAACACAAAATGATTAAATTAAGTTCAAATTACATTAAAGCATACTAATTCACCATTTACACACTAATCATACTTAATAAAATTTTCGGGTGTTACGGCTCTCCACCCCTAAAGAAAACTTTGTCCTTGAAATTGGAAACTATCTCAAAAACAAAATAAGTGTGGGTACAATTCTTGTATAGTAGATTCTAATTCTCAAGTCGCTTGGTATGTCACAACGTTGCAAACCTATTACTTTTGACACGTGGAATACATTATGAACTTGAGAGAGCTCAGGAGGAAGGTTGAGATGATAGGTGACCACGCTAACACAGTAAGAAATCTCAAATGGTCCAATGTACCACGGTGCAAGTTTCCCACTTACATCGAAATGCGAAATACCCTTACACGGTGAAACCTTCAATAGGAGAGGTCACCTACTTCAAATTCCAAAGGTCTGTATCTCTGATCAGCGTAACTCTTTTGTGTATTTTGACTAGCTTTTAGCTGATCATGAATCACAACAACCATTTCATTACTCTCATAGATCTCATCAGGTCTGATAATGATCTTGTCCTCCGATTCTACCTAACACATTGGCAATCGACACGGTCATCCATAAAGTGCCTCAAATGGTGCCATAGCAATACTTGCTTGGTAACCATTATTGTACATGAATTCTGTCAGATGCAATGCTTCTTCTAGTTCCCACCAAAATCTAAAACATATGTGCTTGACATATCTTCAAAAATCTATATAACTCACTCAAACGGCTCGTTGGCCTGAGGATAAAAAGCAATGCTAAAATTCAAATCTGTCCCTAAGGATTCTTGGAAACTCCTCTAATACTTAGTGCTAAATCGAGTGTCTCGATCTGAAGTGATGGACAACGAAACTCCAAGCAATCTCACTGTATTCTCAAAATATAATTATCCAAGAACTCTCCTCTAACATGCCGATCTAAAAAGTATGAAATGTTTCGATTTCGTCAACCAGTCAACAATGACCCAAATCTCATCATGCCTCTACTTCATCCTCGACAAACCAGTGAGGAAATCCATCACAACATGCTCCTATTTCCACCTAGGAATGAGAAGCAACTAAAGCTACCCAACGAGCTTCTGATGCTCAGCTTTCACCTGAAGACAAATCACGTACTTAGCGACGTACTCAAAGACATCCTTTCTCATACCTCTTCACCAATATTGCCTTTTCAAATTGTGATACATCTTTATGCTTCCCGGATAAGTAGAAAATTTATACTTGTGAGCTTCGTCCATCACAGCTTTAGTCACTTCCTTTATCGTAGGTACGACTAAACTTTTTTTGAAGTACAATGACCCATCAGGGTGCATTTTTCACTTTTCAAATTGCTCCCAATTTTGAACTCGTGTCCATATTCCCTCTAATTGCTAATCTCACCATTGATTCTACTTTACTATCTGAATAAGCGCTAGGGTGGACTCCACATGATACACCACAACCTAATCAAAATCTTCATAATACTGTAGCCCATACTCATTGATTATAGCATCTCTTCTCCAATCTTCAAGTGCCAAGCAAGCAAGAATTCCTAAAGACTTCCTGCTGAGTGCGTCTGCAATCACATTAGCTTTCCTAGGATGATATGCAACGTGAAATCATAGTCTTTCATATAGTCCATCCATCTTCGTTGCCTCAAATTCAATTCCTTTTAAGTGAACAAATACTTTAGGCTCTTATGATCTGAGAAAACCTAGAATGTTGCACCATACAAATAACATCTCCAAATCTTCAGTGCGTGAATCACTATGACAAACTCCAAGTTATGAGTGGGGTAGTTCTACTCATGAGGTCTTAGTTGTCGCAATCCATATGCCATGACTCATCTATGCTACATCAACCCACGTCCAACTTCTTGTCTCGTTGCATCGGTGTAGACTTTGTACGGCTTGTCACTACTCGGTATGATCAACATTGGAGCGATGGTTAAATGGTTCTTCAATTCTTGGAAGACATACTCGCATTCTTCTTCCCATTCGAATCGAACATTCTTCTTGATCAATTGAGTCAATGAAGCTGCTATCTTCGAGAAATCCTATACAAATTTCATGTAGTATCCAGCATGTCCTAAGAAGCTACGGATTTCGATCATGTTCCTCAGACGTTCCCACTATACTATTGCTTCTACCTTGGAAGGCTCCACTAAGGTACCTTGCTCTGTGATGATGGATCCCAAAAACTTGACTTCGATCAACCAAAATTTACATTTTTCCTTTTTGGCATACAACTAGTGCTCGCGTAAGGTCTAAAGCACAATCCTCAAATGTTTCTCAAGCTCTTCCTAGGTCTTAGAATAGATCAGTATGTCATTAATGCACACGATCATAAACTAATCTAAATAAGGCCTAAAAATCCTATTCAGAAACTAAAAATGTCCATACCGAGTCCTGAAAGCTATCTTGGGAATATCTTCTTCGTTGATTTTGAGCTAATGGTATCTAGATCACAAATCTATCTTCTAGAAATACCATGAACTTCTTACTGATTGAATAACTCATCAATTCTTTGTAATAGATCCTTCTTCTTTACGGTGACTCGATTCAGCTACCAATAATCAATACATAATCTGGGAATACCATCATGTTTCTTAGCAAACAAAACTGGGCACCCCACAATGACGTACTGCTTCAAATATACCCCTTATCTACAAGTTCTTGAAGTTGCTTTCTCAATTCCTTCATTTCTACTGGTGCCATTTGATGTGGTGCTATAGAAATCGGAGCAATCCTAGGGAATA
Organism: Artocarpus hirsutus; assembly: GCA_946598075.1. Classification (NCBI taxonomy): domain Eukaryota; kingdom Viridiplantae; phylum Streptophyta; class Magnoliopsida; order Rosales; family Moraceae; genus Artocarpus; species Artocarpus hirsutus. Next base: position 21,933 of record CAMOHE010030450.1, on the reverse strand, counting down.
ACTCAATATTAAAGTCAATCTCCCAATGCGATGGTAATCCTAGTAACTCGTCGGGGAAAACATCATCGTATTCGTCATATACCAGTATCACTACATTCCTTCCTACTACACTAGATTCTTCTTATAGGTTCAAAAGAAGCACATAACAAGCAGATTCTTTCGTCCTCCAAGGCACGTCTTCATGAGTCGCTCATTCATCCCTCGATCATTACCACCCTAGTGAGTGATCGTTGTCCCCCTATCAGACACTAGGGTTACCTTCCTAAGGTGGCAATCTACTAGGGCATTATACCTAGACAGCCAATCCATTCCTAAGATCATTTCGTAGGAACTCATGGAGATTACAATCAAAATAATTTCACCCCTAATCATAATCTTACAAGACTTACATACATAGTTAGGGTGAGGTAATTATCATAGGCTTATCAAATTCCTCTTTTTATAGTCCCAAGGCATGTACAAATGAACTCAAAATGAGAGAATGAATGGCACCAGTATCAAATAGAACATGAGCTAAAGACTAGGAAACCAAAATCGTACCATCAACAATTGCATTGCTAGTCTGAGCATCTGAAATTCCTGAAGTCATGATGTGAACTTAGGCTAGAGCCTTCCTTTTTCCTCTATTAGCATTGCTAAGTCCAAGGTTCGTTGGACGATATTGCTACGGTGGAGTTGATTGCACACTAGCCATACTGGGTGCTCGATATTGTGGGGCATTACTTTGGAAATTCTACGGCAAATATCCTTGTGCTGGGTAGTGCATCTGCTGAGGAGTGAACTAATGAAACTGTGGTTGTAGAATCTGTTGAGGCTGAGGCAAAGCAAAACACTGAGGTTGGATCTGATAGCTTACTCCTTCTCCAAACTAAGATCCTTGCCAAGCATTCCTTATTGGATAGTTCCTCTTGATGTGTCCCAGTTGTTGGCAATAGTGGCAATTGAAGTTGTAAGGGCCGCTTCGTCTGCTACTTGAAAAACTACTACTCCTGCTATTAATGTTACCTTATTGATTCCTCCCCTGAGCTTGACAATTATTATTACCTCTCTGGTTGCTCCTTTAAGGTCGCCCTAATGTCCTTGCCCAGTTCTCACAGTAGAGCATGTAGTCGCTTTCCATATATAAAGGTAACGATACTAATTCACCAAAATTTTAAAGTTGTAAGGCAACCAATTGTCGTTAGATGGATGCTTTGAGCTTTTCCTGAAACTTAATACACTTTTCCTGCTTAGAAGCCATGATTGATGCAGTGAATTTGGCCAATTCATTAAACATTGGTTTGTATTCCCGAACCATTTTATCACCCTATTCCAAATAATAGAATTTGGTGATTTTCTGGTCCTTGTATTCCTACAAAAAATATTGCTTGTAAAATAACTCTTCAAATCGGTTCCAAGTAATATACCTATTGTTCTCCATGCATTTTGCCTGCTTCCACTAAGTGTTTGCACTTCCATTTAACTTATAGGCCACAAATTCCACTCGATATTCTATTGGTACACCAAGGGTATCCAAGTGCTTCACTACCAAATGTAACCAATATTCAACTACTTGTGGATCCCCATTTCCATCAAAGGTCAGAATAGATGCACGTTGGAATTCCCTGAAGTACTCATACCAACGACGTACCTCGAAATTCTTAGGCCTAGTCCTTACTGCCATTTGTTGAAAAGAAACAAACATGGCCCCTACCATGCCCTCATCATTTGTAGGGTTCACATCAGCAGCAGCCAAACGATTCCTAGGTGCCATTCTCTTAGTTTTGAAAACAAAATTGGACTGTCGGTGGTCTCTCATTGTCGAACCTATGTGTGCACAATTCCCATGGTTCATAACCTAGAGCTTTGATACCATTTTGTTGTGTACACTAAACTGGGTGGTGATGTGGCAGATTAATTAAGTTAATTAAACCAAATTTTTAATCAAAAATCACCAATTAAATATTTGAGTTATTTTGAATACGTGACAAATATAAAACCTTTTTGAACAATTACCTCCAAACAAAAATAGATAAAACAAAATAAAATAATAAGGGCAAATAAATGTGAATCAGGCCTCATTGGACCCACATTTGTATACACACATAGTATCGACGATAATAAATTACAACCACAGTCCAAGCACAAAAGGGAAAAACATTACATACCTTGATTTGATAAGTAAATAACCTCAAACTAGAAATCCTACAGTCCATGCGTCTGCTTAGTGGAGTCCCAATTGATCTTAAGCTGAAGTCTACCTAGAGGGGGGGAAGGTTTAAAACAAATAAAATATGAGCGGAAGGCTTAGTAGGACTAAGCTTTCGAAAATAGTAATTTGAATATAAAATTTTAATGTTAATACATAAATTATAAAACACAATAAATAAATAAAATTCATTCTTACCAATTTAGTCTATTGTTCATCTGGGCATAAACTCATTATTGTTATCTTGGGCAAACCATTACTATCACCATCGTAGTGGCACAGCTAGGTTTTAGGATCTACTCCTAGGGTCGCACTCTACCCGACCAGATCTCTAAGTATGGCATTATGCCCTAATGTACATTTATTATTATCCAAGTCTCATATTATTGAGTTCTCTCATTTACATTCATTATTTTATTCATTATGATCATTTCGTTATTCAGTGATTCATGAAAACCACGAATAAATTTCCTTTCTTGAAAACATTTGAAAGAAAACACTTTATGGCCAAAACCCTTTTTAAAACATAGCTATGAAAGAAAGAGGTATAGAGTTCTACCTCGATATCCAATACCAAAACTCAACACCATAGTCCCGACCTGCTATACTTTAGCTCTACGGAACCACAAACAACCTTAAAGATAAACTAAGTTCATCAACATTTATCTTAGAGTATACTACATTACTATGCTAACTCATAGTGTCTTAGTATGCTTTTAAAATTCACAAAATCTTGCCGTAAGGTTGAAATCTCTATCTATGCTTTAAGCAGTGAAAACCGATAGAAAACGGTCATTTTTACACAACCCTAGCTGGCTTGCCGAACTTCGTGGTCTGCCCTACCGAACTGCTTTAGTTCGGCCTACCGCCCATCCGGAACTAGCCTGCCAAATTGCTTTGAGTCTGGCCTGTCGATTTGTCGAGATCTAGAATTTTCCAGATTTTAAGTCTTAGCCAATCCGGGCTCAAAACCCACTTAAACTTGTTTTTCTCAATTCCCAGAGCACAAATAATGTTCAAACATGATAAATAGACATAATGGAACTTATTTAAACACTTTTAAACAAGATTTTCACGAGGATTTTCAAATTATTCCAAAAATGAGAAAAGGGGAAGACTTAAATTTATATGATTTTTGTCCAATCTAGCCTAGTTTTGTTATGATTTGGGTTCCACTAACGTAAATAGAAGGGTTTCTAAGCTTAAGGAAACTCGGATTTCAAATTTCTAAGAAAATTTGAGGCAAAGTTTGAAATTTTGAAAAATAGAGTAACTAACCTCAAATTTGAGTTTTGAATCAAGTTTGTGGAGGCTCAAGTGTTCCTAAGCTTCCAATCTAGCTGAAGATCAAGGCTTGAGCTTGAATTTTTCAAACAAAATTGAGACAGAGAAAGAAAGAGGGAAAGAGACTTTGAGAGGGAGAGTTTGAGAGAAAGTGAGAGGGAAAAGGAGGGAGAGAGGAATAAATAGAGAGGGAGAGAGTGGTTTTTAGAGTGAAAACCATCTCCCGCACATGGTTTTCCAAATAAGACATATCAAGTATTTGACAAATTGTTTTGTTTTAAAATTCAAAATAACAAATAAAAATAATTAAAAGTGGGATTAGTTTGAAAATACCACAAAATAATTAAATTAAGTTCAAATTACATTAGGGCATACTAATTCACCATTTACACACTAATCATAATTAAATTTCTGAGTCTTACAGTAGTGGTCCAATTGGTACATTACACATAATATTTGTCGTTTTCTAATCACAGGTACAACGTGACTAAAACAAGATAGCAAGTAAAGATCAAAGTGATTTCATCTTTAGGAAAATGAAAACACTGACACATCACATGGCATACAAAGAAAAAATTTGGCAAACAAGACCACGCCAGTAGCATATGTTTGTATGTAAAAATTTGCAGGGGCATTGAAAAAGACTAACAGCCTAGTTGGGTTATAGGTTTAAAAAGAAATTTTAAACAGTAACTAAAATATGTATAGTAAAAAAAACACCATAATAAAAAAGTTTGACTTCGTGGTTCAAATAGGTAAAATGCATTAGTAGCTTGGTTAATATATTTTTCAAGAGGAGTATAAGTATATTAGATATTCCCCACCTGAAAATAAATAAATAAATAAATGATCCCTAAAAAAAGGCGAAAGAATAAAATTGTAATCCATCTAAGAACTTTGCGCTTCGAAGAGAAAAATTAAAAAAAAATGAACAAAGGATATAGGAACTTGGGAATTAAGTCATATATATATTAAAAGCATGTGAAGAACTAAATAGCTATTAGATTTGTTTTTTCTTTGTTATAGGCTTTTCTCTCCATGTGTGTGTGTTTTTTTTCTTTTACCTTGATTTTATGCTGGCTGTGTTTCGGGTTGTCTTTGATGTGTTCTTGTTTGTCCTTGCTAAAGGTGTTCAAAAAGACCGTCAAACTATCCAAACTATACAATCCAATCCAAACCAAACCAAACAAAACAGGTAGTTTTCATTCTAGTTTTTGGATGGTTTGGTAGATTTTTGCAAAATAATTTAAGGTAATTTAGTTAGTGGTTTGGATTGCCCAAACTGCCCACTGAAACCACCCATTTAAACAGCCTCTAAAGTGTCCATCAGGGAGCTCTATATATAATTTTTTATCTTTAACAAATATTTATAGAAGATAATTTTTATTATTTTTTATATATATTTTTTCTTGACTTTAAATTCTACACATATAAGATGAACCTTTTACACTTTATAATTGTACTTTCTCCTAATCACATTAAACCAACTAACTTCAGGCATTACTCTTTACTATCTGAAAAAAAAAAATAAATTAAAAACCACGTAGAAACCTTTAATTCAAGTTTAACGTTAATTGTTGTTTTATGTAGGTCAGCTTTATTTTTAAGTCTTTAATTTAGTAGCTAGTAAACTTTGATTTGTAATATTGTGAATTTTTACTTTTGGCTTTTAGTTTGTATTTTAAGTTTCAATGGTTGATTACTAGACATTTTATAATCATAGTTAAATATTGAAATCTTTTTTAATCTTAAACTGGAACTTCCGAAATAGACCTCCCAAACTGCAAATCAGCCGCTCAAAAATAAATTTTATTTTTGTTTTGGTTGGTGATTTAAAGAAAAAATTGTACAAAATGCTCACGATTACCCCTAGTTCTTGTCATCTGCTTCGTTGTAATTTGGTTTCATAGGCCTTGTTGCCTGTCCTTCAAGGTGCTGCTTTTTTTAGCAAAAAATAATAATAAAAATAGACAATATAACGTGGAGAGAGAGTATATAGATGATAAACCTCAGAACATCAGTAATAAAACATAGTATATCATTGATTAAAACCTAATATATTAGTAATAAACCTTAGTACATCACTGATAATGCATAAATAACAAACCTTAAAAAAATCGTAAACTTTCTCTCTTCCTCTTCTTTCACTACTCAGTATCTCCAGACACTATTGATGCCACACTCTATTATGACGGTCACCTAGAGAGCTGCCAAAGGTTATTTTGATTAATAATAGAGAATGTTATTTTTGTCATTTTGATTTTATAATTAATAAGGAGGGGTGATTTGCTTAATTAATAAAAAATTATCATCACTTATTTTAAAAAGATCATTGAAAAGGCCAGCTAACCTAGTTTCCCTTTATAATATTTTAAAATCTTTGCTAAACTTTAAATCAAGGCGTGAAATTTTGCTATAGACTGTATCTATAGCTATATATGACGACATGTGTTTATTGTTTTGAGTTGGATACTGCAAAATTAATGAAAGAAAACCTGTAGTTTTGATCTAGATGCATATATCTTTACATACAGACTTATACACTATATAGATCAATGCCTACAATTAATATGTCTTAATTGTTTTTTTTTTTTTAATTTTATGAATGGTAAACAAATAAATTAAAAAAAAATATTTGTGAAGGGACGCTTATTTGAGACATTATATTTACATATTGATTCTCAATGACACAAGTCTTGACTCCTTTAGGGATTTAGGTAATCAGAACACAAGTATGAATACAAAAATATTCCTCCCACAATGAGTAATGACTCATGGATATATGACTCATACAAACTATACCATGTGTAAATAAAATAAAAAATAAAAAATCAAAGGTGGAAGGCAATATTAGCCAACAAATTAAAGGCCAAAGGGGTCGCTTGCGTGGTTGTTTGGTTGAGTTGGCTTTAGGGTCTTCAAGAATTCTTTTTTCTAGATAAGAAAAAAATATTTTTATTGAATAGATCTATTTACGATAAATATTTTCAAAACTTCATATTTAGTTCAAAAGATTTTAAAAATCTAACACAACACAAAATAATAAAAAGGGGCGAGCACACCATAATAATAGATATCCTACATTTCATTTTGGTTGAAAGAGAGGCATATACATCTTTCTTACTTTGTCGTGATTCTTTTATTTTATTACTATTCTTTTTTTGTTTGATAATACAGTTCAAACTAAAAGTTTAAATCAAAATTGATTTAAAATTCAAATTTTATAAGTAAAAACATTGTAACAAAGTTGTATTGGACTACAATTTTATTGTATAAACTACATTTCCGAATGACCCATTAATCTTTTTGTTTTTTATTTAGGATATGGCCTATTAATCTTTTCTTTTTAACTATTTTCGTCAATCATATGTCATCTTTGTTTTTTTTTTTTTCCTTCTTTTTTTTTCTTTCACTCTAGATGCCGATGAAGATAATGTATTTTTTCCTTTTTATTATTTTTGTTTTTCCACCTAATATATTATATAATTTTAATTTTGTTCCATTTAATCTTTCTCTAATTTATGTCGATTGAAAATTTGTTCACAATGTATTTTAAACCAAGCAAAACTCGCTATAATCCTCTTAAATATTGATCATTAATATTATTTATCAAACATGACATTCATAAATGACATAATTTCTCAATAAATACTTCCTTTCCAAGTTCATTCATCAAACCTCTTTTTTTCATTTTTATACGTACCCTGACCTTATATGGGTGGTTTTATGAAAAGCTAAAAAGTAACGTCGAAAAATAATCTCAAACAGAATCTAAATATTAATTAACAAGGATCAGTTAGGAAAAAATAAAAACATTTTAATTCAATTTTGCTACTTTTGGGATAATGATCATTGTGCTTGAAAGTGTAGAATCTATTATCCTTTTTTTTTTCTTTTTTTTCTTCTTTTACTAAAAGGTCTTTTTCTATTTCTAATTGTACTAATGTTGATCAAAGCAAGAACAAAGCAATATGTCAAATCGTTTACACTACACACTATTAATCTTCAATGTTCAAATGCAAGCAAAAGACTAAAAAGACACCTAAATGAAGCTTTGTTTTTAAGAAACATAAGCATACAATATACAATAAAAAAAGTGTAGTATTAAAGGTTGTATTAATTAAGTTCATGAGCCTATATTCATCAATCACATGCTCATAATTTGGGTAGTTGACGTGCTAATGCTTTCATATATTTGGCCCATTTATTTTCTTGATTTAAACTAAAACTTCTTTTCAATTGCTTAGAGATCATTGAGGCTATCACCAACAGCTCTACTTATTATAGAACCTAGATTTTTTTACTAAAATTTTTAGAGCTTTATGTGATTGAATATTCTTACAAGTGTTACATGTTTGACACAATAAATTTGATCAAAATATATCAAGTGAAAGCATACTTAAAACTAATAAAATTTTATATAGAATTTATAGTGTAAAACAGAACCATATCAATTATGTATTTTTTCGTACAGGATCATAGAATTAATATAATCTTCTTTCTTTTTGATAGAAACTATAATATTCTTTCAACATATATACGCCGTGCACCGCCCATTATGTAGTCAATATTTTTTGAAAGATTAGTAGTAGTAGAGTAGAGAATGAGATGAGGATCATATTTGTGATACTACTTTAAACTCAAATTGTAAAAATGTCTTTATCCACATAGTTTCTAGTAATTCGCTTTTGCGGAGGACCATACTAATAGATATTGGCACAATAATATAAAACAACAAATTAGGCATGAAGCCATCGTAAGGTGTCAAGGTAGTGGTCCAATTGATACATTAGATATAGGGCTTGTTTGGAAGGGTTTCCTAAAAGCTGTTTTGATTTCTTGAGTCTAAAAGTTGCTTTTGGAAGTGTTTAGATGATTTGTCAGTGTAACACCCGCCAAATTTTTATGTAACGAATTATACTAAATAAGTAACGATGTTGAGTAATTTTCTTATTGATATATGATATAATGTTATTGATTATTTTTATTTTTATTTTAAGTGTATTGACATGTGACAGTCACTTGAAATTGGTGTGCCCTAGATGTTCATGTCATTTGTGTTGCATGTTTGTTAATTATTTAGCAATCATTAATGTTTTGTTGTATTTTGGTGCATGCAGCAGTTCGGTAGGCCGATCCTTCAAGTTTGGTAGGCCGAATTATCCCTCACGAAATGGCAAGCTAATGAATTTAATCGACAGGCCAGACCCCATGACTTCGGTAGGCCGAACTAAGCAGTCAACAGGCCGAAGACAGCTAACAAGCAATCAGCAAAAATCTCTCCAAAATTTATGATGTTGATGATTAATTTGATTGGATGATTAATTCTGATAGATTATAATATTTTTGGCCTTTTTCTTTATTTTAGGAAATAGAATGTTTGACTTTTGTTGATGATTGGATAATTGATGAGGGTTTCCTATTTTGAGAGTTAAAATATGGTAAGTGGAGCTAAATGAAATTGACTTTCCCCTATTTTTCTCCATTCCCACACAAATTGACCCTGAATTTAGTTAGAAAATTTCTGATGATAATAGAGAAGATTAAATTTTTTTAATTACTTTCAAAAATTTCCATTTTTTTCACATATTCTTTTCCTTCTCTTCAAAAAAAAATTCTCTCAGTTCTTCTCTCTTTTCTTCACGTTTTCTTCCCTCTTCTCTCTTAATTCTCCTGCAAATATTTGAAAGAAAAATTGGGTTTTATCTTGGGTGAAATCAAGGAAAGCTTGAGTAGAAATTTTTTAGGTAAGAAACTCTTTCTCAACAATTTTGAAATTTTAATTACCCTATAATTCGGCTGCTATATCTTTGTCTACAAATCTCTGTTTGCTCTGAAATTTTAATATGTAATTCAGGTATATGTTATCCCTCAAAATTTCACACCAATTGGATTTTTCTATGCTGAGATATAAATTTTCTTTTCTCCGCCACTCATAGTGGAATTGTGCTAATCGGTAAAATTTTATAAAAATGTGGTCTTTGTTCTAGAGGTTAATGAATGTTATTTTGCACGAGATTTAGCAAATATATTCATGTATATGTTAAGTTATGAACTGAAAAGTCTCATGATGATACGATGAATATCTTTTGTGTTATAAAATTTTCATTAAGACTAGGTTTTGAGACTGTTTTATCAGTGAAATTGTTGGACTTTTGTTGTGTGATGTTTTCATATGACTAAATGAATGTATTTGGCAATGAGACTTTTTGTGCTTCTATGTTTATATATTAATAAGGTGTCATAAGAATTTTAGGGTCTAAATAAATTTATTTTAATTGTTTGAGAATAATGATCGCATGTAACTCATTGCCTGATTTGTTTAAAGTCACCTTTGTCTCTGAATTCAAATACACAATTTGGACTATATTGAATTTATTTAAAGGTGATTTTTTTTGGATATGTTATAGTTTTAGGTGTCTATTATATGTGTTAATTTTTGTAAATTTTTCTACAACATTAATAATATGATAAATGGACTTAAGCTGTGATTGTTCACTGCCTAACTATTGCTAGCAAATTTTGTGACATGAAATTGTGACTTATTTTAAATATCAAATGAAATTTTTATGGTCAATAAAAAAATCATAAAGATATGTTTATGTGTTAACTTTGTTCTCTAGAGTCTTATGCTCCAATTATATATGAATTATGAGTTATTGAGTTATAGATTCATAGGGTCAGGCTGTATTCTCAATTGGTAGTTTTTATTCTAATGTTTTAAAGGCTAGTATAATGTATTATGGATCAATGTTTTCAAGAGAAGAATATATGTGTGATGTAATATGGTATTGATAATGTCATGTGGTATTGAATGATTTCATGAAAATAAATGTTAATTTTATTTTTAATGAATGTATAACATGAACACATTAAGGAGTGAGCACATTGAGACCGCGACGACGTCACCAACAATTAAGGTTGAATAAGCTAAACAGGTAAGTACATTCTCACTTACAACATGATATGGTTTGTGAAAATTTTGAATTTTATGCTTATGATGATTTTTATGATGATTCTATGATGGTTTTATCTAATGAATTATTATGAAAGTTTATTGTACAAAAGTCATGCATGTTTTAATAATGGCGTATTCAAAAGGTATAAAAGTATAGACATATGTGTATATATATTTATATGTATCACCTAAATAAGTGTTGCACACCCTATGTTATGTTATGTTTATGTTTATCATGTCATGTTTGGTTTGGGATTAGCTACCCCTCTTCTCTCATGACGGTGCGCCTATGATGATGTTAATGGTGCAACACTTAGTCCTTAAAGATAAAACGAACAAAGTTTTAATATGGATAATGAAATGAAAGATATGTTCTATTTGAAACTGTGCCTAGCACACTATTATGATGATGCTTACGGTAATGATGTTTCATAATGAAGTCCATAAATTGTTTTGTGTTATGAGATATGAAATGTACTTACTAAGCTTTTGCTTACTCAGTTTTACATCATGTTGCAGATAAGGGTAAGAGAGTTATGGATTAGGTGGAGGGCAAGGAAGGGCGTGTGACTTATGCAGGATGGATTGAAAATAGAAGAACGCCAAAGAAGAAATTTAAATTTATAGACTATGATTTATCTTTCCTGAGTTTGTTCTATTATCTGAGTATGTTTCTTTAAGGAGTTTTAAAGATTTGAACCATGTTTTTATAGCTTTATAGGATTATTATTTGTCTTCCACATTTTGAAATATTGAGACTTTTTTTTAAAAAAAAGAAATTTAACAGCATTTTGGCCTGATAATCATTATTGGTTGGTTTGCCGGTGTCAGTGTCAGCCTGTCGATTACCTTGATTCAGCCTACCAATCTTAGCGATTTTAAAACCCTGTTTTGCAGAGCCTCAAGCGGCCTGCCGGTGGTTGAAGTTTGGATTACCGGTCAAGTTCGGCCTACCGAAGTCCAAAGTTCGGCCTACCGAATTGTGTAAGCAGATCGTAAACGATGTGTTATTTTTATTTAATTTATGGTTCCTTTGTTTGGTGTGATAAGCTGTTAAGGAATGTTTATAATCAAGTAATTTATTAGACATTGATATTAAAAAAAATGTATGCTTGGATCCTGGGGTTTGTTTCCATATGAAGTCTTCATTCAAATAGTTTATCTTATTTAATAGCAAATAGAATGAATATAACGACATCTGTGAAATTCGTAAGGGGGCATTTGAGTTAGATGTGCTTTTGCTCTCCATAATTGCTTCTTAATAAAACCACAAAATATGGCTTCTCAAAAAAGCACTTCTGAAATGGACTTTAAAACTTATACCGGAATATTAATAATGGATTATAAGATTAAATACAACATTTTTGTAACTTTTAAAAATAATTGAAATCACTTTAACCCATAAAAGCTCTTTTAAAAATATAGTTTTAAACACTTAATGAAAAACTATAGCTTTGTTTTTCTTCTTTTACTGAAGAAACACGCAAATAAAACTTGTCCCAAATGGTCCCATAATATAAGCGATTATCAACTAGAGGTACAACAGGAGTACTAAAACTTGATGATATATTAACTTTAAAGTAGAAGATTACATGCAAGAAACATGAAAAGTACAATTATCTACAAGGGTACATGTCCATCAACTTTAAAAAACTCTTGAAACTAAAATGATGGGATAATGATTTATTATTAAGGGTAAATTGTCACTTTAGTCTCTAACTTTTCATAAAAGTATAATTTTGGCCACAATCTTTTATTTTTAATTTATCAATTCCTAACCCTTCATTTTTGCTACTGAAGGACTCATTTAACAGTTAAACTATTAATTTTGGGGACTAGTTTGTCACCTTTTTGATAATAGAAGACAAATTTGTCACCTTTTTGATAACTTTAGGTACCAATTTGTCATCTTTTTCTATCTAAAATTAACAATTTGACCGTTAAATTGATATCTCAGAAACTAAAATCAAAGGTTGGGGACTAATAAATTAAAAATAAAAAGTTGGAGATCAAATGTTCACTTTCGTGAACGACTTGGCACTATTGGAGTAATTTACCCTATAATTAAATAAAGGGTATATATTTATACCTATATTTTAGGTTTATTTATACATTAAACCTTTAGGTTTTAATCTCATCAGTATGCTTAGATTATATTTAATATACAAATCTATAACTTACCTTAGTCAAAAAGTGATTTTGACCTTTTAACGACCAAAATATCCTGAAGTAAAAAGAGAAAAAAAAATATAGCTTTCAAAAAGTAGGAAGAAAACAAAACAAAAAACACACAAAACGCTCATTTTTTATGGTATTCTAGACATTTTTAAGTCAAAAATCGTGGTAAAGTTTTTTTTTAACTTTTTAAAGTTCTCTTATTTTTTTAGAGTGTTTTAGGCAATTTCTTGGGTCAAAATAGAAGATTAATCAGAAAAAAGTATAAATTTATATATTACATCTAATCTAAAAGTATATATTCAATGATATAAAAAAAACATAAGGCATTTTTTGAATAAACTTAAAAGAAGGGGTATAAAAAGAAAAATATACCTTATATGAATAATATTACTAATATATCTTATTCATCACTTATACGGTTTGAGGTTGCTTTCTGTTCAAAATAAATCCATAAGCTAGAGAAAAAGCCCCTCCACCAAATCCGTCTTTCTTTGTTTAAATTTCTAGTCGAATCGAACCCTTTCTTTTCCTTATGATGTTTTTAAAACTCCTCTTCTTTAGCGTCAATTTAACCTATTTACCATGAAAAACAAAAAAAAAAAAATTCAAAATTTCAAATTCCAAGTTTTCGCAAAATTAAAAAAAAAAAAATGCTTTTGGAGTTTGATTTCGGATGAATGAAGAACTGCAAGACTCTGATGGGAGAAAGAGATACCACGATTAGTGTGCTCTTTATTTGTTGTGAAAGAAAGGGGAAAAAAAAGAATAATGTGAGCAAAGTAATGGCTTCCATTCTTATATCCTATTATAGAGTTTTGTGTGTAATTGGCTTTAAGGCTCGTGACTTTAAGGCAGTGTTATGAAATTTCACCTTTATAGCAGTTGTTGGAATATTGTTGTATGAAGTAATATTCCATACTATTCATCATCAACTATAGCAGGAGATTGTACTTTCAGAACCAAAAAAAAAAAAAAAAATCAAACTAACAACCTATGTCGGGAGATTAGATGCTTAATTTCTTTCTTAATTTATTTTGCATAAATAATTAACTTGGAGTTTGAAGTTTAAGCTTTTTTTCCCTGTAAATATCATGAATTCTAGAAAGTATTAATCTAAAAGGGAATGACATAAAGAATGAATCAATTTTGGTTTGAATGCTTATTATAGTTGCAATTATCGTCTTGCATAATAATTAGGAGTTTAATTAATTACTGTCGTACATAATTAAACTTACGTACACTGTGCTTTAATGAAATTAAATAGATTTAGTTTCCATGCAAAGATTCCACATTTTTTTCACCATTAGCAATCACTATAAAAATTGATTTTCTAGAACCAGAAGAGTACTGGTCAACGAAGACATTTCTAGACTCAAGATGTCTAAAGTAGACATTTTGGGTAATTCCCTCCCCTACTAGTAGAAATTGCCACAATTACTGCATAAACGATAAATCAGGTGTCAAGCCATCCAAGATGTCATGGTGGGGGTCCAATTGGTGCATTGCACATAATATTAGTCCTTATCTATCACAGGTACAACGTGACTAGCAAATAAAGATGATAGTGATTTCATCTTTAGAAAAATGAAAACGTCACATCACACGGCATGCAAATTAAATAAAAAAAAAGACCATGTCTGTAGCATATGTTCGTATGTAAAAATTTGCAGGGGCATGGAAAAGGACTAAGAGCCCAGTTGGGTCATAGGCTTGAAAAAAAAAAAAAAAAACAGTAACTTAAATTTGTATAGTGACAAAAAAAACACTATAATAAAAAAGTTTGTTTGGTGGTTCAAACAGGTAAAATGCATTAGAGCTTGGATAAAATATTTTTGTAGATGAGTATAAGTATGTTAGATATTCCTAGGGCCGGCAATTTTAGATACGCACGATGATACGATACAAAATGACATGAGATAAACGGGTTTAGACCGCACGTTTATTAATTGTGTCATAAATGGGTGTGCATGAATAACACGAAAATAAACGGACTGGATTCGTACTAACATGCCTTAACACGTTTAATTAAACGGGCCGTAAATGTGTTAACAAGGCACGACACGACACTAGCCGACCCGCCCATTTATAACACATTTGAACTTAAAAATAAAAATATCTGAAATATTTATAGTAGGTTAGTATTAATTAGATATTGTGTTTTTGTTAATTTTCTTTATTGGCTTTTTTAAAAAAAATTTAAATTTTTTTAAATTTTTTTTTTAAATTTTTAGTTATTTGGGTAATAAACGTGTCATATGCATGTTGTTATCGTGTCAACCTGTCACGGCATATTTAATAATCGTATTAATCATGTCGTGCTGTGTTACGCGTGTCATAGGCATGTCGTGTTCGTGTTTGTATTTCTGATACGTTTATTAATCGTGCCGTGTTTGTGTTTGGACTAAACGTATCGTGCTGTAAACATGTCGACACGAATATGGCACGAACACGATTATTGCCACCTCTAGATATTCCCCACTTGAAAATAAATATATAAATAAATGATCCCTTAAAAAGGCGAATGAATAAAATTGTTATCCGTCTAGGAACTTTGCGCTTCAAAGAGAAAAACAAACAAGTGAACAAAGGATATAGGAACTTGGGAATTAAGTATGTATATATTAAAAGCGTATGAAGAACTAAATCGCTATTAGGTTTGTTTTTTTCTTTGTTATAGGCTTTTCTCTGTGTGTGTGTGTGTGTGTGTTTTTTTTTTTTTTTCCTTTACCTTGATTTATGCTGGCTGTCTATTAGGTTGTCTATGGTGTGTTTGTTCGTCCTCTCTAGAGGTGTTCAAAAAGACCACCAAATTGCCCAAACTTCTCAATCCAAACCAAACCAAACCAAACAGGTGATTTTGTTTTTAGTTTTTGGATGGTTTGGTAGATTTTTGCAAAATAATTTTAGATAATTTAATTAGTGGTTTGGAATTCCTAAACTGCCCTCCTAAACGTCCCTTTTAAGCAACATCTTAAGTGTCCATCAAACCACTTTGTATGTAATTTTTTATCTTTAAAATATTTTTATACAAGATAATTTTTATTATTTTGGGTATATATTTTTTATTGATCTTTAAAAGAAGTTCTACACATATAAGATGAACCTTTTCTCACTTTATGATTACACTTTCTCCTAATCACATTAAACTAATATATGGCATCACTCATTAGTATTCGAAACCAAAAAAAAAAAAAAAACAAAATCAAATTAAAAAACCAAGTGGAAATCTTTGATTCAAGTTTAACGTTAATTGTTGTTTTATGTAATTCAGCTTTATTTTTAACTCTTTAATTTAGTTGTTAGTAAACTTTGATTTGTAATATGGTGAACTTTTACTTTGGTTTTTAGTTTGTATTATAAGTTTCAATGGCAGATTATCAAACATTTTATAATCACTGTTAAATATTGATATCTTTTTAAATCTTAAACTGGAACTCTTGAAACAAACCACCCAAATAGCAAATCAGCCGCCAAAAAATAAATTTTATTTCTGATTTGGTTAGTGATTTGGCGAAAAAAATTATACAAACTGCCCGCAATCACTTCTAGCTCTTGTCGTCTGCTTCGTAGTAATTTGGTTTCATAGGCCTAGTTGCCTGTCTTTCAAGGTACCACATTTTTTTAGCAAAAATTAATAATAAAAATAAACAATATATCTTGGACAAAGAGTAGCCGAGGATCATACCTACAACTTAACTTTTTTCATTAGACGTGTTAGAAGCTAACAAGGATGAGGACAATGAAAAAGGAAAAAAAAAATAATAATAATAGAGGGACCATTTCTTAGACCTTGTTTTATAAACCACGCGATGTGGCAAATGACTTAAATATTTTACAATGTAGTCCGCTATCTTGAAATAGATATATCAATGACTTATTATTATGAATGCTATCACATTACCTGGTGCAAAAAAAGATATTGGGATAAAGCACGGTGCCTAACATTGTAATAAAAGAATATTAAAAGCAGAATAAAGTATGAGCGATACTTTTATTTGTTTCGAGAGGATTTAATTTCACATCCGGATGTATCAAAATTTTGTAAGTCAAAAAACTTTTTCTAATTTTTTTTTTTAAAAATTATGATCCATAGACAGAATAGATTTTGAGTAAGAATGAGGGTATATAGCTTATTGGAGATTGAAAAAACTAATCTACTATTAAGGTTTTGGAAATTTTTTTTTTCTTTCGGCCATGAATATACGAAACATGATCACTATTAATATCCACGTTTGAAACATTCTTATAAGGAGAAATTTAAAATATTTTCTTGACAATTCTTCTAATTCCAAATTCAACAATAAGAGCAGTTGATCATATCTAGCATTAATTTGTCAGTGTACATTTTACCAAAACTCCAAGTTTTATGCCTCTAAGAGGTCTCCAAGTTTTATTCCTCTAAGAGGTTGTTTGACATTGACAAAAAAAAAAAAAAAAAAAAAAAAAAAAAAAAAAAAAAAA
>CAMOHE010030448.1:0-28209 GCA_946598075.1 Artocarpus hirsutus | reverse complement strand
CGACGCATGTCCTAGTATCACAGTTATTGATGAAGCATTACTCCACTCAACCTGACGGTTAATGACCACGTTTCAATTCCATAGTCTATATATAGGGAAGAGGTAGCTTCGAAAAGAGAGAGAGAGAAAAAGAGATACAGACACCCTGCTAGATTATTTTCTCATCTATTCTAACTTTCTTGTAGCATTGTAATTTGTACGAAGAAAACTTTATAGTGAACTACAATGGACGTAGCTCTTCATTAACAGAGTGAACCACTATAAATCTGGCGTGTTCTTTCATTTCTGTTCTATTTCTTTCATTTAATTTGATCTTGTGTGCATATCCGAGTAGACAGGTCCATCTAACGGTGATTTGAAAGCCCAAGTTCCCGATTACTTAGTTCAGAATTTCAACAATTTAATTGTAGGAAAACCCGTCTACAATACTTACAAGAGAATATGGGTCCATTTGGTAAATGGATTCGAATTAGTGATTTAATTTAAGTTAGTGTGATTTGAGTTAGTAATTTGAATTGTTATCCAAATTCATGTTTGGATGTGCATTTAGTTTTTAATCTGAGTATGAAATAAAATTAAAATTTGTGTTTGGAAAGGTAGTGAAAATAGTTTTGATTTATTAACAAATCTAATAAAATCTTAATGTTAATGATCCTAAAAAATATGCAATATGGATCTTAATTTATTACTCTCTTCACTAGGAATACAATGAAAAAAGAATCATCTCAATTGGATATCAGATGAAGAAGTTATGATTTTTTTTCTCAAATATAGGAGATAGAATTTTAGTTTTTACTATAGCAAAGATATCGAGTATCAAAAGTTTAGGAGATGAGAACTCTGAAAACTTAGATTTTTGATCCTCAAAGGATTTAGATTTTTGGGAAAATAAACATGTATTCAAAAGATTCTTGATACTTAAATTCAAATTTGAGTTTATCGAGTCCAAATAATACTCGAAACAAACTGACCCTATATAAAAGCTTTTATGATCATTTTGACTTTGCAAACAAACTGACCCTATATAAAAGCTTTTATGATCATTTTGACTTTGCGCGATAGAATTGAACATACTGATTTACGTTATCTTTTTTGGGGAAAAAAATTCATATTAGTGATTGTAACAGCCAAGAATCCAAACCAAATGATGTCAGATGTATCAGGACAATAAAAAATTAATGTGAGGATTTTATGCCTAAATTGGCGATACCTTCTATACTCGGTTAATTTGGAAAGATATTTTTTCATTAAACTCACGTGGCACTTTCGAAATGGATTTCCCTTATAAATATCTCTGAATACATTCAACAACGATCACATATTAATCCCAACAAAGAATACGCAGTGAGATCGATGTATCAAGAACATCACAAAACAATGGTTTCAAGCTTTCAATCTCAAGTACTATTCGCCGTCACTTTCTTTTTTTTTTCCCTCTTAATTCCTTCAGCTATTGCTTCTTCAGATTCGGTCCTCTATAGTTTCACACAATGCTTCCAAAACATTTCAATCCCTTCAATCATTTTCACCCACAAGAACTCCTCTTTCTCGTCCTTACTAGTCTCACGAATCGACAACCGCAGATACTCAACCCCTGAAACCCCAAAACCCTTGGCCATTATAGAAGCCACAAGCATATCCGACGTCCGAACAACAATACTTTGTGCGAAACGACACAGCCTGCAGATAAGAATCCGCAGCGGGGGCCATGACTTCGAGGGCATCGCTTCAGTCTCTGGCGTCCCGTTTGTCATACTCGACATGCTCAACCTCCGCAACATCGAGATCAACATGTCCGACGAGACGGCGTGGGTTGAGGCCGGCGCGAGCCTAGGCGAGCTCTACTACAAGATAGCCCAAACTAGCAAAGGTCACGGATTCTCGGCCTCAGTCTGCCCGGGGGTCTGCGCAGGAGGGCACATCAGCGGCGGAGGGTATGGAAACATGATGAGGAAGTACGGACTATCAAGTGATAATGTCCTGGACGCTAAAATAATGGACGTGAATGGTACTATACTTGATAGAAAGGGGATGGGAGAAGACGTCTTTTGGGCTATTAGAGGAGGGGGTGGAGGAAGCTTTGGCGTTATTCTTTCATGGAAGATAAGGCTTAGTAAAGTTCCGGAAAAAGTAACGGTTTTCAATGTTGAAAGGAACCAAGAGGAAAGTGGCTTAGAGGCAATCTATCGTTGGCAATATATTGCACCAAATCTTCCTAATGAGGTTTTCATTAGGGCAAGGGCCGGGGTGATTAATGGCAGTGAAAAGGGGAATAAAACTGTGGGCGTTTCTTTTATTGGCATGTTTTTGGGCCAAAAACAGGAGCTTGTTTCCTTGTTGGAAAATCGGTTCCCCGAATTGGGTTTGAAAGAAAAGGAATGCTTTGAAATGAGTTGGGTGGATTCCGTTATATTCTGGAACGATTACCCAATTGGGACTTCATTAGATGTTTTGTTGAAAAGGCTTAATGGGGCTACACAGTTCTACAAGATCAAATCGGATTACGTGAAAGAGCCCATTTCAAAGAAAGATTTGAAGGCAATATGGGAAACTATGTTGAAGATTGGTCAAGTATGGATGAAGTGGAATCCTTACGGAGGAAGAATGAGTGAGATTCCGGAATCGGAAACTCCTTTCCCTCACAGGGCAGGGAATTTGTTCTTGATTCAGTACTATGTTTATTGGTTCAAAGAAGGTGCAGATATTGCAGACAATTACTTGGATCTTGCAAGAGAATTGTATGAACAGATGACTCCTTTTGTTTCCGAGAATCCTAGAGGGGCGTTCCTCAACTATAGGGACTTCGATATCGGAAAAAATCAAGGTAATCAGACAGACTACGAAACTGCAAGAGTTTATGGGACAAAGTTTTTCAAGGATAATTTTGATAGGCTGGTGAAGGCGAAAAGCATCATCGATCCGGATAATTTCTTCAAGAATGAGCAAAGTATTCCAGCACTTCCAAGAAGGAAATGAAGAATAAAGAAAGCTCGGGTATGATAAAATGACATTTTAATTAGTTGAAAATAATTAGAATTTCTATGCGACATTGCTTAGTTAGAATAATCGAATAATGATTTGTAGTCGCTGATATCACCTTGTATTAATTTATTTGCTGTTTCTAAAATCTCCAAAGAGTGTCACAAGATCTTAATTGCACCCAAATTTACTATATAAATCCGAAAAGCAAATTTACAGCAGTATAGATCTATTTTAAAGAGATGTCTAAAATATGGCACGGAATTACCGAATATTATACATATCAACCTCAATTCCTGAATTTATGGTAACCGGACTACCATACGATCCTTGGTGAGCTCTTTAATGATGGTGTCGATGCTTTGTAGTTAAGACATTATTGATTTCTTTCCTTTATGCTCATTTTTTATAGGGTAAGGAGTACCTTTTTAAGATTGTCTTCTTAAAATCCTCTTTCCAAAACTATTTCTTCAATAAAAAAAAATAATTTATTAAAAAGTTTAAGTTATACTGTCTTTGTTAATTGAAAAATGTGATTTATTAAAAGTTTAAATTATCCTCCCTTCTTACTTTCTTTGAGATAGATTACTTTGGTCGTTGGCACGGAGTGTCAGATTACTTTGGAACCTAATAGACTCGAACATATTTTCTTTACAACAAAGAAATTTCAACCACCACAGATCACCGACGCGGGATGCTAAATTGTAATCTTGTACATTCCGAAGGTGGAACCTATCAAATTCTAACATATTTTTCTTTGAAACTTTGGGACCTACCAAATTCCAACATATTTTCTTTGAAACAAAGAAATGCCAACCGCCTCCAGTCACCAGCGCCAAGTTCTATCCTGAAACCCATCGGGTTCAATCTTGGAACCCCGTCGAGTTCCAACATCACCAAGTTCCATCCTAGAACCTGTTAGGTTCCAACATGAAACTTGCTAACTTCCATCCCAAAACTTGCCAGAACTAGTTAGGTTATGTCTCAGAACTCATCGGAATCCACCACGTGTTGACAACGGGGGTTATGTTCTAGAACCCTCTAGATTCTATTTAAATACTAACAGTAAGTTTAAATCTCCAATCAATCATCAAAAAAAAAAAATTCTACAATGTTCAAACAAAGAATGCAACAAAAAATTCAAACAAAAGGCAACTACAAAGCAAAAATTTAAACAGATACAACCAGATATAGCTTGACCTTGTTCGGAAGGCATTTGAGCTTGGTTGCGCAGTCGACCATGGCTGGAAAGTTGCACCATAGGAGCACGTTGCCAGCTCTGAGTTGGCCTCCGTTGTGGTGGTAGATATCGGTGACAGATCACAGCTGAAGATGCAGAGGCCACAGTCCGAGCACACGAAAAAGAAAGACTAGTCGTGGCTGAAGTCGAGGATAAGCAGTGAAGAAGATGATCTGAAAGCAAAGCCATCGGAGAGAGTAAGGCCATCAGATCTATAGCAGAGAGCAAAAATTAGAGATAAACACTAGAGCTTCGAGCTTTAATCGCAACGACGCCAATCAAAGAGAGGAGAGAAAATACAATGCAATGTCCTAGGCAAGAATAGCAGTGGCAGAGAAGACGGTGTCGGCCTTGGCCGATAAAAGATCGTCGTGATTCACAGCTAACAATGACAATGGGGATGAAGTTCGCCTTGGAGTGTGAATTCTCAACAGTTGCGGTCGCTACTTTTTCATGACAATGATCAGGACAAAGATTGGATTGACGACAGTCTGACGAGACATAAAGCTGGTCAAGAGGAGAGAGAGCAGGGGAGGCAGAGAGAGTGTAGGAGGCAGAGAGAAAGACATGAGAGAGAGGCAGATAGCGAGAGATTTAAGGTTTCTAAATTTTGATAGTGAATCATAATGGCCAAAATAATGAATGTGAAATTAGTATTTTAAAAAATAAAATCAGAAAGGAGGTAGTTTTAAAAAGTCAAAAAGAGGAGGAGAGGTTTAATAAGTGGTGTGTTTTAAGAACATTTTGTATAATTCTATTTTTTTAATTTCTTGGATCAGTTTTTTATAGAGCCAATTAATTTCTAGTTTAGATTCTCCCAAAAAAAAGTTTTGCATTTGATCTCCATTTGTTTTGTATAGTTATTAATTTATATATAGTTAAATAAATCAATTAAGATTATTTAACTTAATATAGCTGTTAGTTTTAATTAATTAGAAATTTGTGATTTATTCTTAGTTATAATATTATTTCTGAATAATTCTCACGGAGAAATAACTATTTAAAATTCATGTGTCCATTCTTTTTTAGCAGTGCATGTCTGGCAACTCTATTTGCAAAATTGTTTTATGAACATATTGCTAAAATGTCCGCTTGGACATTTTACTTTGAATTGGGTCTCAAAATAAATTTTTCAAATTTTATAAAAGGTCCAAACTACACTAATTCCTCACATTTTGTTTTTTTTTTCTTTACCATTATTTTAAAAAAAATAAAAAATCTTCCCCTCCTCACCCCCAAAACCACAAAAAAAAAAATCAAAAAAATAGTGAGCTTACCATGTGAGGGGTAGAATCAAACCTCCCCCTAGTCTTAGAATCAGACCACCCCTAGCCTTAATTCTCTTCTTATTTTTATTTTTATTTTTTTTCATTTTTCCTCTACTCTCTCTCACTCCCACATTCTCCCCTTTCTCTCTCCATCACCCCATACTCTCCTCTCTCTTTCTCCTTTAAAAATTGTTTCAAGTATGCAAGGAGGTGTTTCTTTCTCAAGAATTTCTATTAGGTGATCCGAATTTGAAGAAGAGATTAGGAGACTGAGAAATATAGTTTAGAAAAATCAAGACTTAAAAAGGTAGGGTTTCTTCCTTCTTAAATTGCCTTTGAAATTTCTCTTGGATATTTTGATCTTATGAGTTTTTTCCAATTTTATAAATCCAATTATGATTTCTTTTTATTCCTTAGTATATATGAGTTTTTCCTTAATGATTTTCTCCCTTTCATTTTTGTGTTTCATAGATTGACTTGGTTTGAGTAATATATGTCAGGTTTTCCTTCTTGTTAGGTTGTTAAATTTGTGAAATTAAAAGAAGTTATGTTGTAATCTTGACATTCAACACTCTAAACATGTTGGTCATGCACACTAGAGAATATAAATAAAAAGTCTTAATTTTTTGGATGATTCGTCATGAATTTGAAAACTTGAGATTTGAATTATTAAGCTTAAGCTCTAATTTTCCACTGGTTCCTAGACAGATGGTCTAAAATTCCTATTTGAGCAAGTGATTTATGATTAGAATGCATAATAGATGTTTAGTTAAATGCCAAAATGGAGAATTTCTTTGCTATTTAGATTGTTGACCTCGTATATGATAGGAGTTTTCTCACTTAGTTTAATGAACTTATCTAAACCTATTTAAAGTACTAAGATGATATAAGTAATTATGTAGACACAATTGCTTGAATTGTTTTGTTAAGAAAAATGAGATTTGATGTAAACATTGTAAGACCTTCCCCTATGCATAGTCCTTGAGACTTGTGTTTGAATGCTTGAAGGTGTTGTATAGCTTAGTCGTTAAAAAATATTTAAAATGCTCGCTTTGCTCCTGATAACTCTAGTTAGAGAGTTATTTGGCTGCTTTTAGTTACCGAATATTGCTATGTTCTTGAGAAAAATTACTTGAAACATCCAACTTTTTCATATAAGTTTGCCTTTATTGATGTAGGTTGAAGAAAGAAAGAAAAGAAAAGAAAAGGGAGCATGAGCACAAGAAAATGGAGAAAAAATTGCAATTCAAGTATGAGCTGGGAAGCTTTTTGGCAGAGGAGAAGCATTGTGGCACCCAATAACAGCGCCGCGGCGCCTGAGTTCGACCTGCTCAACAGTTCTTAGTAGAAAGCCAGCGCCGTGGTGCTAGAAAAGGAGCACCATGGCGCTTTGTCAAAAAGAAAAGAACTCTCTATGGCGCTAGAAAGGAGAGCCATGGAAGTGATTCTCAGGCGTGAATTTTGGACGTGAAAAAAGGGATTTAGTTAACTTATGAGTAGTACAAATAGGCAACGATGTAATTGTCATGTAGGATCTAGGGTTTTCATTTTTTAGAGCATTGTGGACTTTTCTTAGGAGCTTTCAAGCAATCCGAAGTAAGGAGTGAGAAATTGGTGACAGAATTTCTTGTTCTTTTAACTCTTGATGTTTAATTTAATTAAATTTTCAGTTTTTGTTTCTCTTTCAATTATGTTCTAATTCTTAGTTAAGGCTACGGTGTAGCCTAATCACAATGATGTAAATTTCATATTTATTTATGCATCATGATTGATTTTATTCATGTGAGTTGTATGTTATTGCTCGTAATGCATTTGAATGATTAGCTACCATTGAAATGATTTAAGGTGCATGTTTGAATCTAAGAAGAGAGAATATGTAGATGCTTCATATAACATATAATCATAAATTAAATGTGGATAGAGATATACCATATTATTTGTGTGGCTTTCGGTGATAAGATGACCTAACAGATTCATTGTAAACCGGGAATATTCATGAATCTTAATGCACTAGGTTTATTTAAATTCACATAGAGATATAGTGGATTAATAAACTAAGAAGGCTTACTATACCTAAAGATAGGATAGTGAGTAAATTGGGATTTTCCACCATCACATGTTTATTATCAATCAGGGTGTGTAATTATATGAAATTCATATCTAGTGATTATGGTGAAATCGAATGCCTTAATGCTTAATTCTCATTGGTTTTAATTCCTTTAATTCAACTATATTCTTTTTTGAAATTATTTTAGTCTTTAGTATTATGCCTAGTTTCATTTCACCTTAAATTGGCTTGCTAGATAAATTTTAGGATTAATCCAATTTTAGTATTTAATTAGGTTATTATTCAATAGTCCCTATGAGACGATGCCCATACCCAGTACTTTATTACTTGATTGATAACATGCACTTGCGTTTGTGGATTTTACCGAACAAGTTTTTAGCGTCGTTGCCAGGGATTACTTGTTTAATACTAATTAATATTAATATCGGATAATTCTTGATTTAATCTAGTTTCTTTTTATTTTGTTTATTTTTTTTAGGGAGTGCGTTGGTGTATGAGAAGAACTAAACAAGGGGAACTTGTTAAGTTTGATCCAGAAATCGAGCATACTTTCAGAAGACTGTTAAGGGAACAGAGAAATCGCATTAAGAAAATGGCGGATGCAAGTGAAGTTGAAAATCCTTGTCGACTTTTGAGAGATTATGCAGCACCAACTGTTCAAGGCTCCACTTCGAGCATTAGGACGCCGACCATTCAAGCAAACAATTTTGAGATCAAGCCGTCTTTCATCCAAATGATACAACAATCGGTGCAATTTAGTGGACTACCAAGTGATGATCCAAAAGCCCACATTGATTCATTCCTTGAAATCTACGATAGTATTAAATTTAATGGAGTGTCAGATGATGCAATTAGATTGAGATTTTTCCTATTCTCTTTAAGAGATAAAGCCAAAAATTGGCTTATGTCTCTTCCTGTAGGATCAATTACGACTTTGGATACTATGGCCCAAAAATTCCTTGGTAAGTTTTTCCCACCAGCAAAATCTGCAAAAATGCATAACGATATTACTAATTTCTTGCAAATGGACAATGAGTCGCTATATGAGGCATGGGAAAGATTCAAGCCGTTGTTAAGAAGGTGCCCACATCATGGATTACCTGTCTAGATGCAGGTACAAACTTTTTATAATGGGTCTAGTGCAAGTCTCCGAACTACCATTGACACAGTTGCAGGTGGGACACTAAATAATAAAACACCAGAGGAGGATTTTAATCTAATAGAGGAAATGGCATCAAATAACTATTAGTGACCTACTGAAAGGCTACAAACTAGGTGAATTGCGGGAGTTCATGAAGTTGATGCACTGTCTGCACTCACAACTTAGTTTGAAGCACTTAACAGAAAGATAGACCATATGAGTGCTTCAGCTATGAGAATTTAGAGTGCAACTTGCGAATTTTGTGGAGGAGGACATGCTAGCACTGAATGCCAAGTAGGTAACACTTTTGCTCAGCCTATTGAAAATGCTAACTTTGTTGGAAATTTTAACAGCCCATAGAATAACCCCTACTCTAACACTTACAACCCGGGGTGGCAAAATCATCCTAACTTCTCATGGGGCAATCAGAATGCAATAAGACCACCACCAGGCTTCAAGCAACAGGAAGAGAAAAAGCCTAATCTGGAAGACATAGTTGCTAAACTAGCTTCATCCACTCAAGATTTCATGAAGAGTACGGATGCATGGCTTCAGAATCAAGAGGCATCCATTAGAAATCTAGAAATGCAGATAGGACAAATGGCAAACATTATTTCAGGAAGGCCACAGGGTTCATTGCCAAGCAACACAGAAAAGAATCCCATTGAGAATGTGAAGGCAATAACTTTAAGAAACGGCAAGCAAGTGGGGCAAGAAGATGTGCAAAAAAAGACCCCTAGTGAACCAGAAGAAGAAATTGCCGTGCAATCAAATGAGGCAAGCAAGTGCAAGCTTTTCCTAGACAATCCTAAGCCCCAAGTGCCTCCTGTTTTATTTTCCCAAAGGCTCCAGCAACACAAGATAGATAAGTAGTTTGCTAAATTTCTAGATGTATTTAAAAAGTTGCATATTAGCATTCCTTTTGCAGATGCTTTGGCACAGATGCCCAACAACGCAAAATTCTTGAAAGAGATTTTGGCAAACAAAAGAAAGCTGGAGGACTAAGAAACTATGAAGTTGAATGACAAGTGCTCAACCATTCTATAGAATAAGTTGCCACTTACACTAAAAGATCCAAGGAGTTTTACAATTCCTTGCACTATTGGTGATTCTTATTTTGAAAAAGTATTATGTGATTTGGGTGCTAGTATCAATTTAATGCCTTTCTTCTATCTTTAAGAAATTAGGCTTGGGAGAGGTTAAAGCTACCACAGTGTCACTTCAACTAGCAGATCGAACAATTAAGCACCCTAAAGGTATTATGGAGGATGTACTAGTAAAGGTTGACAAGTTTATTTTTCCTGCAGATTTTGTTGTTCTAGAAATGGAGGAAGATCGTGAGGTTCCGCTCATTCTAGGCCATCCTTTTCTAGCAACAGGAAGAACCTTAATAGATGTGCAATAAGGAAAATTAGTTCTCAGGGTTCAAGATGATCATGTCACCTTTAATGTATTTGAAGGTTTGGCACCCTCAATTGATGAGTCATAGCAGAATTTTAAAAATTTTTTATATCAGAGTATTTTTTAAAACACAAGTTTAACACGCTATATGTATAAATTAACCAAATCTTACTAACCTTGTATTCGTCGAAAAGCTCCCGAAATCTGTGTAGGGAAGTAACGTTCCAAAAGAACCTCAACCAACTGGTCTTCTTTGCTATTTTCTATCCACGATCGGAGTGAGTGTGGGCTCATACATACAACTCTACCTCAAGGTGACTCTCCTTCGAACCAATTGAGAGAACCCAAAGCTAGTGTTCATGATTTGTAAACAACAGCTCTCACAGAGTTTTAGAATCTCACCAGTAAAGTATCACTCTTAGTCTCTCAATTGATCTAAATAACTTATGAGACTTACTCTCTATTTATAAAGGTTGGGTCTAGGGTCATTTGTTATTAGATAAGGACCCAAAATTTTGAATTATAATCAATATCAGATGAAATCCACATGAAAACGCGTGATTTTTTATTCCTTATTAGATGATCATGTCACCCTCAATTGATGAGTCTTGTTTAAGAATTAACACTATTGATAAGTTGGTGTCTAAGGTTTTTTAGGAAAATGCTTTCACGGATCCACTTAAAGCTTGCCTAACCCAATCTACTGGTGCAAATGTTGAGAATGAGGAAATAAGGGAATATGTAGACTTTATGGAGGTAAATCCACCAATTTCGAGCCATAAGGCATTGCAACTTGCAGAAGTGGGAAAGTCCACTACAAAGCATAAGCCATCAATTGAAGAGCCTCCCATTCTTGAGCTCAAACCCTTACCTTCTCATTTAACATATGCTTATTTAGATGGTAAATCCTCACGGCCTGTAATTATTTCTTCTTCTTTGACAGATTTTATGAAGGAAAAACTACTTAGGGTGTTAAGAGAGCACAAAGGCGAAATTGGATGGAAGATTGTAGACATCAAGGGAATAAGCCCCTCCATTTGCATGCACAAAATTCTTATGGAGGAGAAATACAAGCCTACCATTCAACCCCAAAGGCGTCTAAACCCAAAAATGTAGGTGTTGGAAAAATAGTACATAGCAGAATTTTAAAAATTTTTTATATCAGAGTATTTTCCAAAACACAAGTTTAACATGCTATATGTATAAATTAACCAGATCTTACTAACCTTGTATCCACCGAAAAGCTCCCGAAATCTGTGTAGAGAAGTAACGTTCCAAAAGAGCCTCAACCAACTGGTCTTCTTTGTTATTCTCTATCCACGATCGGAGTGAGTGTGGGCTCATACGTACAGTTCTACCTCAAGGTGACTCTCCTTCCAACCAATTGAGAGAACCCAAAGCTAGTGTTCGTGATTTGTAAACAACAGCTCTCACGGAGTTTCAGATTCTCACCAGCAAAGTATCACTCTTAATCTCTCAATTGATCTAAATAACTTATGAGACTTACTCCCTATTTATAAAGGTTGGGTCTAAGGTCATTCGTTATTAGATAAGAACCCAAAAATTTGAATTATAATCAATATCGGATGAAATCCACATGAAAACGCGTGATTTTTTTTGTTCGCACATAGGTAGGCCTATCTACCAAACCTGCAGGCCGAACTTCCCCATCAGCAGGCCGAACTTGAGAATCAACATGCCGAACTAGCGAAAAAAAACTCAGCGAATCTTTTATTTTCCACCCGAGATTCTATAGGATAAAGCATCAGTTTTAATTCAAATAACCCAATAGAGAAGTTATCTAATTAAAACAACTTTATCTAGATAATCTCTAGGAAAATATACAGATTCCTAATAATTCTACAAATTTATCTTGATTTAATTTATCCAAAATTAAATCAACTAATAAACAAACAAGAATTATCCAATCCCAATAATTCAACAAGTTTATCTTGAATTAATTTTATCACAAAATTAATTCAACCGATAAACAAACATGAATTCTTTGATTCTTTCGAATTTCAACCAATGTAATAAATCTGACATAAGTCATCAATTATTGGAAAAGCATGTTGTATCGTTACAGGATTTTGTGAGCTAGCGAAGGGAATCAAATGGACCTATATAGTTCAAGCTCCCGATGATTATGAAACCCAATATCCCAGATATACATTTCATAATTATCAACTCTAATGCTACTCCACTAAAAGCTTGGAGCTACACTCTAGAACTATATAGAATTATGAAGCCCGTATAGCTAAGTCTCCATGACGTATCATAGTGTATTATATCCCTATAGGATTATTCATAATTGGCTTAGGGACAAGTTCTGTCTTACCTTCCTGATTATTTTTATCTTACGTTCTATTATCTCACCATCAGAAAACTTACCATCTAAACACGGTATACAATTCGGTTACACCTATGTATCTAAATGGTTGAGCGCTCCAATTTTTCAATTATAGGATAATGTATATAAGAGGATATCCCTACTCCTAAAGAGAAGCTATAGATTCCATATCTATAAATAATAGGTCTACGCTATCAAGAGTCATGCCTCCAATGTATCGGCATGCATACCACTATTAAAATGTGGGTGTCACCCTTTGGTACATCTAAAGACACAAGTCAAGATAACAGCCCACTATTCATCTCAGGATTAAGATACAATACAAATGATTGTCTAAAGTTAATCGATTTACCGAGACAGAATTATTTATCCAAATCAATTCACTTTATGTCCCAATCCAACACATCATCACCTATGACAACGTGCCAATGTTTCTATTCACAGAGTCCACCTCTGATGGCCAAGACAAACCATCTCCCAATGGAGATATAGACAACATAATAATCTTTACATGAATAAAGCGTCCAACTTTATTCTCTCGATTATGGATCTTATGATTTAGACCGTCACCTTAAGAATCATGTCTTTTGTATAATCTGTCCATCATATGCCTAATTCTTAAAGGTTTAGACAGACAGCCTAAGACTATTGTCTGCTTAACATACATTTAACAAATATGAACGTAAAGAGGATAAGATTTGGTATATAAATAATAAATGAATTCTTTATTAATAAAAATGTCTCCAAAAACATATTACATTTTTACTCCTTAGGGCATACATGTCTAATAATCTCCCACTTATACTAAGTGAGTAAATATGACAAATCTCACATCCCCATAGCCTCCACATGCCTCTTGAAGACTCTCTCAGTAAGTATCTTCGTGAATGGATTAGCTAAATTGTCCTTTGACGTAATTTTGCATGCTATGACATGCCTGCCCTCGATGAAGTCCTCTATCACATGATACATCCTATCAATAAGCTTAGTCTTCTTGTGAAATCTTGGTTCCTTAGCATTAGCTACTACTGCACTGTTATCACAGTATAGTGATACTGCCTTATCCATACCAGGAACTACCTTAAGATCCCCAAGGAACTTACGAAGCCATACTGCTTCTTTCGAAGCATCACTAGCTGCCTACTTGGCCTTCATCGTTGAATCCAAAGTGCAATCTTGCTTTACACTTCTCCAACTGATGGCATCACCGCCCAGAGTAAACACAAAACCTGAAGTCGATTTCCTAGAATCTAGACAGGATTGAAAATCCGAGTCCATATATCCTAGAGGAGTTAAGTCCTCACCTAAATACACAAAGCATATACCTCGAGTCCTTCTCAGGTACTTGAAAATATGCTTAACTGCTACCCAATGGTTTAGTCTTGGATCCGCTTGAAATCGACTTACAATCCTGACCGCATAACAAATTTCTGGTCATGTGCAAAGCATGGCATAGATGAGACTACTTACTATCGAAGCATAAGGTACCTTCTTCATGTATTCTCTTTCTTCTCAGACTTTGGAGAGTCTTTATTAGAAAGAGTAATTCCAGACCTAGATGGTTACCCACCTTTCTTGGAATCCTACATTGCATATCTCTTGAGAATTTTATCTATGTAGTTGGCTTGCGACAAAGCTATCATTTTGTTCTTCCTATCCTAAAAGATCTAGATACCGAGAACAAAATTAGCCTCACCCAAGTCCTTCATGTCAAACTATTTGGTCAACCATAATTTGACCGATGACAATGCGCCAATGTCATTTCCAATTAACAAAATGTCATCTACATAGAGCAGTAGAAAAACTACCTTCTCATCCTTTATGTGTTTGTAAACATATGACTCATCCACATTTTGTGAGAACCTATAAGTCTTGATCACCTAATCAAATCTTATGTTCCAAGAATGGGAAGCTTGCTTATGTCCATAAATTGACTTTAGCAGCTTACAACTTGACCCTCTTGGCCCTTGACCTTGAACCTGTCTGGTTGTTCCATATAAATAGACTCATCAAGATAGCTATTTAGAAAAGCTGTCATGACATCCATTTGCCAAATCTCATAGTCGAGAGCGACAACTATGGACAAGAGAATCCGGATGGACTTAAGCATGGCTATAAGCGAAAAGGTTTCCTCGTAATCGATTCCCTCCTTTTGCATATAACCCTTAGCTACCAGTCTAGCTTTAAAGGTTTCGACCTTTCCATCTACTCCTTTTTTCCTCTTGTAGATCCACTTACACCCTAAGGGTTTCACCCCTTCGGGAAGATTCATAAGCTCTCAGACCTGATTAGTCTCCATAAACTTCGTCTCTATGTTCATGGCCTCTGTCTAGAGTTTCGAATCAACATCCTCCATAGCCTCTACGTAAGTATAAGGATCCCTATTATGTTCATCCGGTTCAGCCAAGAAGGCCTCCCCATTAAACATATACCTCTTAGGTTGACGCCCGATCCTCCCACTACGCCGAAGGCCCTTAGGTTGTTGTTCAAGTTCATTTGGTTTTTCTACAATGATTGGAATGGTTTCATTTGGAACCTCCAGAGTGATTTGATCACTCCTAAACTCCTCAAGCACTTATTTGCTTCGAGGCTTAAAGTCGTCCATGTAACTCTCCTCGAGGAAAGTTGCATTAGTTGAAACCACGTTTATTTTCATTTGGGTTATAAAAATAACCCCCTTGGATATCCTACAAACACACAAACTTCTAAACGTGCTTCCAACTTATTCACATCCTTAAACAAGACATGAGCCAGACACCCCATATGCGAATATGGTTTAAGGATGTCTTCCTGCCCATCCACAACTCATGAAGAGTTTTAGGGATCAATTTTGAAGGCACATTGTTCAAAAGATAACATACGGTTTGTAGTGCATATCCCCAAAAGGACAAAGGTAATGATGAATAACTCATCATGGACCTAACCATGTCCAATAATGTCCTATTTCTTCTCTCCGCTACGCCATTCTGCTGCGGAGTGCCCGGCCTAGTCAAATGGGATAAAATCCCATTTTCTAATAAGTGTCCCAAAAACTCATCAGAAAGATACTCTCCACCTCAATCGGATCAAAGTGCCTTTATAGGTC
Organism: Artocarpus hirsutus; assembly: GCA_946598075.1. NCBI lineage: Eukaryota > Viridiplantae > Streptophyta > Magnoliopsida > Rosales > Moraceae > Artocarpus > Artocarpus hirsutus. The sequence goes on along the minus strand of CAMOHE010030448.1, from coordinate 12,677 downwards.
TACCCAATTGTTTTTCTACTTCAGCCTGAAACTCCCTGAACTTGTCAAAAGTTTCGCTTTTGTGGTGCATCAGGTACACATGCCCATATCTTGAGTAATCATCAATAAAAGTGATGAAGTACTCATACCTTCCTAGTGCCCGAATGTTCATTGGTCTACAAACATCACTATGCACAAGTTCTAGAACCCCTTCGGCCCCATTGCCCTTAGACCTGAATGGTCTTTTGGTCATTTTACCCTCCAAACAAGATTCATATTGAGGTATAGATTTCATCTTTAAGTGACTTAAAAGTTCATCCCTTACCAACCTTTGAATCCTATTCAAGTTAATATAACCAAGGCGCAAATGCCAAAGATAAGTAATAAGAAGTTTTAAGCCTTTTAGAGTTATTATTATTTATCTCAACATTAAGCAGTAAGTCCATCTTAGGTTTGATAAAATATAGATTATTTTGCACCCATCTAGAACACATAAAAGATTTGTTTTTACAAATTATGCACTTTATTATTAAAAGAAACTAAATAAGAGACTTTAAATAAACAAGCTATAGAAATTAAATTCCTTGTAAATTTAGGAACATAAAAACAATCTAGTAAAATTAAATTCCTATAATTATCAAAATAAAGATGGACGTCTCCTACTACTTTTGTGAGACCAAGGATCCATCACCCATCTGAAGCGTGAAGTCTTCATGAAGCAGACTTCTTGTTTCTTTGAATCCCTATAGAGAAACACAAACATGATTAGTTGCACCGGAATATATGACCCAAATGTCATTGGATTCCTCAACCAAACAAGTTTCTAAATATAGAAGATCACACCTACCTCTTTTGGAAATGAAGTCCTTGTAATACTTCTTGATGTACTCGACCTTCTCGTAGAAAAAGCACTTAAGCTTTTTTGGAAACTTCTTCTTCTTCTTCTTGCTCTTGTTATTAGCAGGAACAGAAGACTTCCTATTCTTAGCCTATTGCTTCTTTCCATTCCTAGAGCTAGGATTGGAATCAAAAGCAGCTACCATGTTGGCCTTACCACCAGTAGAAGAATCCTTGATCAGTAGTTCGAACTCCTGTAACTGTTTCATTAATTCTCTTAAGGTCATATCCCGTCTATTGCTCAAATTAAAAGTAGCTTTAAATGGAATAAATTCCTTAGACAGAGTTTCAAAGACCATAGTCATCTAAGTTTCAAAATTGATGTCAGCTCCATTGGTTTGAGCCTCAGCGAAATAACCCATGACCAACATCATGTGCTCCTTTATAGATGTCCCCGACCACTGCTTACAGTTTAAGAGTTTTCGAAGCGCCCCTTGCCACTTTGTTATGGCTTGGCCTCTAAACATGTCTTCAAGATTATCCAAGATCTGTTTCGTAGTCTCATAATCTTCATGTTGAGCCTGCAGCACATTATTCATGCTGGCCATAACATAGCAGCGGGCCTGATCATTTGTATCTTTCCAATGATTGTACGCTTGGAATTGCTCATTAGTTGAGTCTCCTGTACGATCGGGAGGACAAGGGGTTGTCAGCACAAATTTTAGTTTCTCAAAGAAAATGACGGTATCCAGGTTTCGTTTTCAATCATTATAATTCTCTCTGGTTAATAGGTTTTTGTCAAGTATCAAAGATAAAGCGTTTTTAGACATTTTTAATCTACAATAAAGAATCATATACCAAACATATGCAAACACATCATAATAATTTAGTAAGATAACACAGTCATGTAAAATGATACAAATGTGTTTATGTGTCAAAATCTTGAAAATATCACAACCTTACAATGATAATTCCCAACTCAAAATTCAACAAGCTCCTAGGGGAGTTATGCCAAATTCAATTAGGAACACGGATCCCCTCCTGATTAATATATGCCATCCAAGGCCCGTATGATCCAACATATATTACTAATCGTTTCTTTGGCCATTAATTTTAATAATAGAGCTCCTAGGGGAGGTTAATAATAAAATTAACATGAGTGTATAACCATCGTTTCAATATTTTATCCATGATTTATAATCACCACCTAGGGGTGTGCAACCATAAATTATGCTAAAATACCTTATCTTCTCAAAGATCCAATCTGGTACAAGATAGAAATCCCTTTCTAGGGGTTGGGACCACCATGTTCTTACTATGGACCAACGATGGAGGCCTTAGGTCCTCTCTTCGAAAACCTTCTCCCACTCAATCTTTTGAAATCAAGGTTTTATTTTAAAAGACATGCATGAACAACTTTAATTAAGTGGCACTCCCTATTCTATATGGCATGTTATCAATATACATGACAAAACATATTATAATGTAGACAAGCAAAGCAATCAAGCAAAATAATAAATAACCGTAATATTATGGTTCCACCCTAGAGAATAGAAACCAAAGATTACAAGAGAATAATTGAAACATATTATCGATTCTTCATCCTTGAATCTCCAAGCTGTATCCTTCTTCATGTAATGCGCATCTTTAAGTCTTCAATCTTGTATGAATCGAATACTCCAAATTTTCGGTCAAATCCATATTTAATGTTTCTAGAATTGTCTTAAAAAATAAAATTAAAACTGCATTGAAAAACTACACCTTTTATGAAAAAATTTCCAGCTCTCTGCCGGCAAGCCGATCTGTGTGATCGGCCTGTCGATTTATAACCGATCGGCTTGCCGAACTAGAAGTTCAGCCTACCACCAAAGCCACCTGATTTCTACCCCACTGATGGCCTACTGAACCTCACATTCGGCCTGTCGATCTGCAACCGTCGGCCTGTCGGTTTAATATGCCGACCGAGCAAAAATCACCTTTTTTAGAAAATATAATTTTTTAATGTAATTCATCAATTTTATTTTTAACAATTCAAAAACATAAAATGAGAGACTCAAGAAATACCTGGGAATGCCATCATCCATCTTTTAGATCCTTCTTCTCCGAACAATTATTTAATTACAAAATTCTTACAAATTTAAAATTAAATAATAATTCCTAGACGGAGATGATAGTCCGCCATCTAATTACATGAAAAACTTAGATACACATTCTTACCTCTAAAGAATCATAACCGGTATAAATTAATTAATTAATAATTAATTAAATAATAATTTAATCAACCATAATTAATTAATAAACATTCACCAAATAATCCATGACAACATATAAATATATAGAAACCTGGAGTGCCTACTCTCTATAAAATTAAACTCAAGTATAAGAGAGATCAAGATCACATAATTTATACATATAACATGATCACAAACTCATAAATTTACATTAAAACTATGGCTCTGATACCAATTGTTGGAAAAATAGTACGCAGTGAAATTTTAAAAATTTTTTACATCAGAGTATTTTTCAAAACACAAGTTTCACATGCTATATGTATAAATTGACTAGATCTTACTAACCTTGTATCACCGAAAAGCTCCCAAAATCTGTGTAGAGAAGTAACATTCTAAAAAAGCCCCAACCAACTAGTCTTCGTTGCTACTCTCTATCCACGATCGGAGTGAGTGTGGACTCACATGTACAGCTCTTCCTCAAGGTGACTCTCCTTCCAACCAATTGAGAGAACCTAAAGGTAGTGTTCGTGATTTGTGAATAAGAGCTCTTAGGGAGTTTCAGATTCTCATCAGCAGAGTATCACTCTTAATCTCTCAATTGATCTAAATAACTTATGAGACTCACTTCCTATTTATAAAGGTTGGGCCTAGGGTCATTCCTTATTAGATAAGGACCCAAAAATTTGAATTAGAATCAAAAGCGGATCAATATCGGATGAAATCCACGTAAAAACGTGTGATTTTTTATTCACGCATAGGCAGGCCAATCTGCCTAACCGACGGGGCAAACTTCCCCATCGACAGGCCAAATTTAAGGATCAGTATGCCAAACTACCAAAAAAAAACTTAGCAAATCTTTTATTTTTCACCCAAGATTCTATAGGATAAAGCCTTAGTTTTAATTCAAATAACCCAACAGAGAAGTTATCTAATTAAAACAACTTTATCTAGATAATCTCTAGGAAAATAAACAGATTCCTAATAATTTTACAAGTTTATCTTGATTTAAAATATCTAAAATTAAATCAACTGATAAACAAACAAGAATTATCCGATCCCAATAATTCAACAAGTTTATCTTGAATTAATTTTATCACAAAATTAATTCAACCGATGAACAGACATGAATTATTTGATTCTTTTGAATTTCAACCAATGTAATAAATCTAACATAAGTCATCAATTATTGGAAAAGCACTCCGTATCGTTACAGAATTTTATGAACTAGCAAAGGGGACTAAATGGACCTATATAATTCAAGCTCCCGATGATTATGAAATCCAATATCCTAGATATACATTTCACAATTATCAACTCTAACGCTACTCCACTAAAAGCTTGAAGCTGCACTCTCGAACTATATAGAATTACAAAGCCTGTATAGCTAAGTCCCCATAACATATCATAGTGTATCGTATCCCCATAAGATTATCCATAATCGACTTAAGGACAAGTTTTGTCTTTCCTTGCTGATTATTTTTATCTTACGTTCCATTATCTCACCATTGAAAAACTTACCATCTAAAGACAGTATACCATTCGGTTACACCTATGTATCCAAATGGTTGAGCGCTTCAGTTTTCCAATTATAAGATAACACATATAAGAGGATATCAGTACTCCTAAAGAGGACATATAGATTCTATATATATGAATAATAGGTCTACGCCATCAAGAGTCATGCCTCTAACGTATCGGCATGCATACCACTATTAAAATGTAGGTGTCACCCTTTGGTACATCAAAAGACACAAGTCATGGTAATGGGCCCACCATTCATCTCAGGATTAAGATACAATACAAATGATTGTCTAAAGTGAATCGATTTGTCGAGATAGAATTATTAATATAAATCAATTCACTTTATGTCCTGATCTAACACGTCGTCACCTATGATAACGTGTCGATGTTTCTATTCATGGAGTCCACCTCCGATGCCAAGATAAACCATCTCCCAATAGGGATATAGATAACATGACAATCTTTACATGAATAAAGCGCCCAACTTTGTTCCCTCGATTGCGGATCTTATGATTTAGACCATCACCTTAAGAATCGTATCTTCTGCATAATCTATCCATCATATGCCCAATTCTTAAAGGTTTAGACCGATAGTCTCAAACTATTGTTTGCTTAACATACATTCAACAAATATGAACGTAAAGAGGACAAGATTTGGTATATAAATAATAAATAAATTCTTTATTGATAAAAATGTCTCCAAAAACATATTACATTTTTACTCCTTAGGGCATACATGTATAACAGCAGGAAGTAGTGAAAGCTGAGGTCATCAAACTATTGGACGCTGGGATTATCTATCCCATATCTGATAGTTCATGGGTAAGTCCTATTCAAGTTATGCCAAAGAAAGGACGTATGACTATTCAACATAATGATAATAATGAATTGATTCCAACTAGAACAGTTATTGGGTGGTGTGTTTGTATGGACTATAGGAAATTAAATGATGCCACTAGGAAAGATCATTTTCCTTTACCATTTATTGATCAGATGTTGGAAAGACTTGCAGGACATGAATTTTATTACTTTCTAGATGGATATTCAGGGTGTAATCAAATTCCTATTGCACCCGAGGATCAAGAAAAGACCACGTTCACTTGTCCTTATGGCACTTTTGCATATAGAAGGATGCCCTTTGCTCTTTGTAATGCATCGGCAACTTTTCAACGTTGTATGATGGCCATTTTTTCTGATATGGTTGAGAAATTCATTCAAATTTTCATGGATGACTCTCAACTGCCACCTCCGCCGCATTTTCCCAATAGCTAGGAGCCTTGATTTCAATTTTGATATTTTTATTTTTTCTTATTTTGGTTTTCTTTTCGTTCTCAAGTTATGAATGTTTTCACATTTTGTTTTTTTTTGTTTGTCCAGGTCACTTCTCAGACTTCATCATTTGTTGCAGGTCACATTGGCCTCATTCGTTGGTCAGGGGGTTTTCTTACCTTGTCTTCTTTCTTATTTGTGCATTAAGGGTAATGCTTTATTTAGTTTGGGGGGGAAACAAAATTTTCTTTATCTTTTTATTTTTAAAAAAAATTGTTTAATTTTGTTAACCCATTTTGAAACTTGAAGTGATACATATTTGCAATGATAAATCTGGATATGATTGAATCCTTTATTTGGATGTCCTGAAGCTCTCAGGGGGTGTGAATTTTTATCTAAACTTGTGATGGATTTGTTATTAAATTTTAATCCTGAATTTATGATCCATTCATTGAGCATAAGAATCTTGAATTTTTGAATTGTGTGTATGTCCAGTCGATGTTCACCCATGTTTTAGAATTCATCTTATTTTCTCTCGAGGCAAAATCCTAGGCTACATCTGATTGAAAACATGATTTAGGCCCTTTTTTTCGGATCATTTGAGCCTTTCTAGCCAACCTTGGTTATGCATCCCTAGTCACCCCGTTGAGCCTCAATACAGATTCCATTATTTCTTTGTCACCCACAATTGTTAGTCCAGTCACAAATTATACCCTATCCCAAACCCCTAAACATGTTGATTTCTAAGTGTTTTGAGCATATTTGGGAGGTAGGGTGGAGTGAGGAAGTTGTTGAGTTTGCTATTTGATTGAGGAGGTTCTTGTGAGCCTGGAAGCTATTTTTGAGTTAAAGCGCTAATTATTTGAATTTATTATTTGATGCACCTTGTTAAACTCATGTTATATATCCATCAAGTTCACTAGTATTTCTCTTTCAAAAAAAATAAAAAAAAAAAAAGATAAAGAAAGAAAAGAAAAATATATATATAAATATATAAAAACACACCAACAGCACAAAGTACACGGGGTTGGGAATGACAACAGTAATGATGATGAAGACAGAGAAAGGAGTTGATAGGAGTGTGATTGAGGATGATATGATCTAAGTGCTCTTTGAAATCAACATGAGATGGGTGAATTGAGCCTAAATTGACTTTTATCTTACCTCTAGCCCAGCCGCATGTTACAAGCTAATAAAGTCCTAATGATTTTGGTCAGATGGTTAGCCTACATTAGTGGAGAGAGAAATGAAATATGAACTTATGAAACTTGGCCTCTACAGAATCTTCAAGATTCATATAGCAATATGGATGTCTCTGAACTACGTACAATTTGAAAAGAATGGATAGCACACACTCACATGGGTCATAGAATTAGAATTAGTCTTAACTAGCCAATTGATCTCAATATTTGGATAGAATTTGTTCTTTTCTTTGAATCATAGGATGGAAAAATGTTGGAGGACATCTTGAAGGAATTGTTGTTCCATATATGTGTTACTTCTTGGTTTTGCTCAAGGACTAGCAAAAGTTAGTTTGGGGGGTTTTGATAACTCTAGTTAGAGAGTTATTTGGCCGCTTTTAGTTAGTGAATATTGCTATGTTCTTGAGAAAAATTACATAAAATACCCAATTTTTTCATGAAAGTTTGCCTTTATTGATGTAGGTTAAAGAAAGAAAGAAAAGAAAAGAAAAGGGAGCACGAGCACAAGAAAATGGAGAAAAATTTACAATTTAAGTACGAGCTAGGAAGCTTTCTAGCAGAGGAGAAGCGTCGCGGCACCCGAGTTCGACCTGCTCAATAGTTCTTGGCAGAGAGCCAACGCCGCGGTGCTGGAAAAGGAGCGCCGCGGCTCTTGGATGAAAAAAAAAAGAAGGCGCTATGGCGCTAGAAAGGAGAGCCGTGGCACCGAAGGTGATTCTCAAGCATGAATTCTAGACGTGAAAAAAGGGATTTAGTTAACTTATGAGTAGTATAAATAGGCAACGATGTAATTGTCATGTAGGATCTAGGGTTTTCCTTTTTTAGAGCATTGTTGACTTTTCTTAGGAGTTTTCAAGCAGTCCGGAGTAAGGAGTGAGAAATTGGTGACATAATTTCTTATTCTTTTAACTCTTGATGTTTAATTTGATTAAATTTTTAGTTTTTGTTTCTCTTTCAATTATTTTCTAATTTTCTTAGTTTAGGCTACAGTGTAGCCTAATCACAATGATGTAAATTTCATATTTATTTATACATCATGATTGATTTTATTCATGTGAATTGTATGTTATTGCTCGTAATGCATTTGAATGATTAGCTACTATTGAAATGATCTGATGTGCGTGTTTGAATCTAAGAAGAAAGAATATGCAGATGCTTCATATAACATATAATCATAAATTAAATGTGGATAGAGATATACTATATTATTTGTGTGGCTTTCAATGATAAGATGACCTAACAGATGCATTGTAAACCGTAAATAGTCATGAATCTTAATGCACTTAGGTTTATTTAAATTCACATAAAGATATAGTGGATTAGTAAACTGAGTAGGCTTACTATACCTAGAGATAAGATAGTGAGTAAATTGAGATTTTCTGCCATCACATGTTTATTATCAATCAGGGTGCGTAATTATATGAAATTCATATCTAGTGATTATGGTGAAATCGGATGCCTTAACGCTTAATTCTCATTGGTTTTAATTCCTTTAATTCAACTATATTCTTTTTTGAAATTATTTTAGTCTTTAGTATTATGCCTAGTTTCATTTCACCTTAAATTGGCTTGCTAGATAAATTTTAGGATTAATCCAATTTATTCAATAGTCCTTGTGAGACGATACCCGTACTCAGTACTTTATCACTTGATTGATAACGTGCACTTGTGTTTGTGGATTTTACCGAATAGTTCCCATGATAATAGGACATTGTAGACTTTAATTCCTTTTTAGTGTTTAGATTGTAGCCAATGATGTTCTATTTGTGAATATCTTTTCTTATGGTGATAAATACGGTTATATGTTTTTCTTCTTAATCATATTTGACATGAGTTTGGTTCTATAGTATGGTGTTATTTACGAATCTAAATGAATTATGATTTGAGCTAATCTTGTTCTAGTAATTGGTCAAACAAGTAAGTTTTTCTTGCTTTAGCTATCTAGAGAATTTATGAAATAGAACCTTGCTCTCTTGATGTTTATGTGTTAACTAAAGATTATTTCGAGATTATTACTCCTTAATATAGATATTCTACAAATTGGAGCGTGATCAAATCTATTCTAAATATAGTGAGTCACTTAATTGCACCATTGGTTTGTAAGATATATGTGTGAGAGTGCCAATTTTTTTTTTTTAACATTATTAGTGTAATTAAGCCTTTTGGTCTTGGATTTGACTATTTTTCCATGTCTAGAATATGTAATTTAGATTTGGCTAATTGTTTTTAAGTTATTGAACAATACAATAAGTTCATAAAACCTTGTCAATGGCTATTTTGAAAAAACTAGAAAAAACTACACCTATGCAATTACTTTCTATCATTAAAATTCATAGAATTTAAAACTTAATGTAGCTACAAGAATCACGCTAATCAGACACCCATAGTCCGAGTTACGCACTTTAAAATTTAGACAAATCACAAATTTTCTGCATAAAATCAACAACACCTAGCCTGGTTTGGTATTCCTTTAGGAGCATTTACAAACCTAAAACAAAGCACATGATAGCTCTTTGAAAGGCCCTAGGTTTTAGCTTTGTTTAGGTGCAACTTTGGTAATTTTTTCTTAGTATGTGGAATATTTTATGAATATTCTCGTAGTAGTTGCCAAATCTGCATTTTGCAAAGATCAATAAAGCTAAGAACTAAAACCAATACTTTTTGATGTATGATGCTTGCACTTAAATTGATTTGGCAACCTTTTAGAACCTGTTAATTGTGACATGTAGCACTTGGATTCACCTCATTTATGATTTTGTAGCCTAAGTTATGTACATTCGAAGTTTCCTTTAGAAACTTTCTAAATGTTGAAAAATTTCTTAAAAGTCTAGGACTTTGATATCTTGAGGATTGTTTTAGGGAATTCAAAAGGTTTGGATAGTGGCGAGAAATAGCTCGAATTAAGCTTTGCTACCATATTTCCTTTGACTCTAATTTTGTTGCTTTTGGTGATTAAGAAAATTCTAAGAAATGAATTCTAGTGTGAGATCTATTTAAGTTCTTTCATCCTTGATATGCTATGATTATATTTTATTTTGTACAAGTGTTGCATTGGCATATGCATTGCATTTGTATTCATTATTGCACTTGACAAGACACTTTGCACATGAAGGCGATTGAGCTAGCTCAGGTAAATATTCAGGTAAGCATAGATCCTTAAGCTCTGTTGCTTGGGTCGTGGTATGGTAATCATCTTAGGCAACGAGAGCCCTATGACAAAATATAGGAGGTGGAAATTTACCTTATGTTGGTTATGTCTATTATTTAAATTATGTTACTTTTCTGTTATGTAGGCCATGATAGGTTAGCGTTGCATTCCGATCGGACCTATATCCCTTAAAATTAAAGAGAAAATAGTGAAGTTAGCCTTATAAGGCTTGATGCCCATGGCACAATGAGGTTCATCGTTGTTATATAAATATATATATATATATCGACATCGGTGTGTGATTTACCATTGTTGAATATTGTGACACAAGATGAATTAGAGACTTCTAGAGTATCAATCGAGTATAAAAACTTTGAAAAGGGCTTTAAAACAGTTACAATAGCTGGCGAATGAGCTGTGTGTTTAGCTCTACATAATCGAATGCATTCATATTCTGTTATATGATGACTTGATAGTTTTGTTGTGTCTTATGTGGTGAAATGTGTATATGTAAGTCGATGTATATGATTTGAGTCGCTTTCTTATCATAATCTCTTTTTCCCTATTGATCATTTGACTCACCTTGTTTTATGGTTTCCTTCTTTCAGTATTTTACAGATTGTGTTAGTAATGGGTAGTGCTAAGTTGCCACTTTTAGGGGCTCAAACCCAAGACAACTTACTTTACGATTTTACTGTGTTTGTTTTAATTTCTAAGTTTGATATTGTGCTTTGTCTAATAAAACCATATTGGTACGGCAATGTCCCAAATTCATACACTTTTGAGAAAATTCAGTAATTTTGGATTGTTTTTGCTACTTTTAACTAAAAGATTCTAGAGCATGTATTTTACCAATTTTTGAATAGTGTAATTTTTGTTTTAGATTTGCACAATTTGCTTTATTTATTTCAATTGTATTTATTTACAAACCCTATTTTAGAGTGTTACAGATCTTGATATCAGAGCACGGCTTCCAATTTCTTACGAATCGAACCTGTGTGAATTTTTAAGTGCGTTTGTTTTACTTAAATAGTTTCTATGCCGGGACATGTATTGTTAAGAATGCAAGTTAAATACACGGTGCAATAGGAATGAAAATTTGTCGTGAGTCGTCATTGTTTTCATTCTTTCTTGACATTCCTCCTTCTTTTTTAAATTCCAGGGATAGAATTTCTTAAGGCATAAGGTTGTAACATTTAGATAAATTAATTGAGATTAATTCATTTAATCTGGTTGTTAGTGTTAATTAATTGAAAATTTGTCATTCATTTTTAGTTATAATATTATTTCTGAATAAATTTTTCGTCTAGAAAAATAACTATTTAAAATGAACATGCTAGTTCTTGATCAATAGTGCATGTCTTCCAACTCTATCTGTTCTAACAGAATGATAAAAGGACCACTTAAACATTTTTATTTGAATTGGGTCCTAAACTTAATTTTTTAAAATTTTATAAAAGGTCCAAACAACACTAATTCTGTATATTTAGTTTTTGTTTTTCACAATCATTTTAAAAGAATCTCCTTTCCTTTTTTAATCCTCCACAACAATAATAATAATAAGGCTTATCACGTAAGAGGGTTGAATTAGACCATGTAGCAACCCCCTCCTCCTCTCCCCTGGGAGGAAAGAGAGGAGAGGAGCACCACACATCTTTTGTTTATGCATGTGAAGATGGGCCGAAAAATAATCAAATCTTAGCTCAACCTTAATGCGGATATTATCATATCATTAGCAGCAAAAATATTAAGATTACAACACTTATACAAAAGCTAGAAAATCCCCTAAATGTCCTTAATAACAATTCTTAGTTTCCAATAACATCATAAAAATACTTAGAAATAAATATTGCATCTTAGACTCGTCATAGCACCTTGGACCATTCTTGCTCAGTCATCTACATCCTTACTTGGAAGCTCACCTGCATCACGAGAACTATATAAGCATAATGCTTAGTAAGTAAACCATAGTAGTTCCACATAAAAACATACTTTCATAAACATACATTATTTTTAGGTTTTTGGGCCCGTAGCATAATGTTAATCTCAAGCAGTTAGAATCCTTAACATTCATTCATAGATAGTCCCTATCTTGGAACATGCTTCCTCAAGGATTTGACCATGAAAACGTACATAACATTGGTTGGTTCATGACAACAAGAGAGTTCACATCATACTCATGAAAAATCATCAAAAACATCTTTAAACATATTCATCATAACAACATACATAACTTTAAAACATGCTTTAAAATATACTATTGTTCAAGTGATGCAGTGGAGGGTATACTTACACAAACCCTTTAGTCATGATCATCTTAGATTCTATACACCATCATTCATTCATTCTTCACATCACATAATATATCCGTTCATATTCTGATGAAAGCCATTGAACACCTTCATGATTCTCTATTCTCTCTTCATGCATTCATATGTCTCGTTAAATATTGTGTTTCCTTAATCTTTTCTTTCTTTTTCTCTTCTTGGT
>CAMOHE010030447.1:40067-93719 GCA_946598075.1 Artocarpus hirsutus | reverse complement strand
ACTATTGATATTAAAATCAGCTTAAGCTAAAAAGTAATTTCGTGTGAATTTAAATGCAACGAAGGCAGAAAAGATACGTTTGATCTCTTAATAAATTGTCTGATCTCTTATTCTTGCCTTATGTAACCAAATATTTTATTCTTTTCCTATACTTATGTAAGAAGATTTCCTTTATTTTCTCAAAGAATGTATTGTGTAATGGCTTAAAGGGGACATATCAGCAATCTGCCTCTTCAAATCGTTATTTCAGTCAACAACGACCACCTAAACGAGTGAGTTGTAAATTCATGGTTGTTAGTTTATGAAATTCTACACTCTTTGGCCTTGTGAATTTTTAATATTTTACGAAATTTTATATACTCCTTGGTCTTTGTAAATTCTATATATTATTGATTTAAAAATTTGTAAACTTTTACTTCCGCGTTTGAATGTAAAAATTTTCTAACATTTTTTAATATAGTAAACTTGAATTTTTCAAATATAAAAATGGCTATAAACGGTTTATAGTTTATTTGGTAAATAACATTAAGGAAATATAATTTTTGTTTTAACTACAGGGACCTTATTGAAACCAAAGGACAAATGGTCTAGTTATGAAAATCAATTTGTACACAAGAGTTGAAGTAATAAATGAAATCATTTAGGAACTCAATGACATCCAAATGGAGAAATTCAAAAAAATGGTGCTTTGGCCATCTTTTGAATATAAAGTTCAAAAAATTCCAATCACAGATTTTGCAACAATATGTTTGCATCAATGTACAAGCATAAATTCAGACGAACTTTGCTTTAACATTGAGGGTAATATTATTATATTTAGATGCAAAGAGTTTTCACTCATAACAAGTTTAAAGTGTTTTCCTATTCTAGGGCCGTTTAAAAAAAGAAAACTAAAAACCAACCAAAAAACCAAAAAAAAAAAATAATAATAAAGGTTGAAAGCCAAAAACTGACCAAGTCATTCAGTCTTTGTAAGAGCATTTTTGGTCGGTTGAAAACCGTCCAACCGAACTGGGCTTTGTTAATATATGAAACTCTTTTCAAAGATTCATTAATATATATATATATATATATATATATATATATATATTCATATTTGAATAAAAAGCAAAACTTTTGAATTTAAATGAGCCTTTTCTAGATTATTTAACTTATATATTGTTGTTTGCATAACAAGGTTTTAGACTTATCTAACACTTTAAAATTGGACTAAATTAAGTTCCTTCTTCAAATACTGGATTATTTTCAGTATCCTGACTGATTACTCCAGTTGAAAACTTACCGCTACAAAATCAACTGTTGTCGGTTAAATTGACAGGCTCTTTGTCTATTTGGTAGGCTCTCAGTTCCACTTTCTCAAAACCGAGTGCCAGTTGGAAACCAATTGACAAAAAACGAACGAAAACTGACTGATGAACACTCTACCCCATTCCAACAATAAACTCAAACACTCTTCCAAAAGCTCGAGTAAGGAACAAAACTTCCCCAATCACGAAGTAGTCACAAGGCTAGATTTGAATCCAGCATTCAAGTCTAAATTAATGGGCAAAGATGATAACTTAGTCAAGCTAGCAAACTTTTTTCTAATTGAGAATCTACTTATTGGCGGACAAAATTCAGTGCAAGTACCTTTAGAACGTTGAAAAGCAGTGCAGGAATCAGAGTTGTTTGACACTTATCATTGGGGTACGTTATCGTACAACAAGACAATTGACTGCATGAAGGAAGCACTATAGAGCAAGAACAAAAATACATAATTATTGGGAGCTTTCGTAGCTTGGGCATATGAAATAACCAACATTTCGTATTAATAGGTTTGCAAACAAGTCAAGCGTCATGAAGACACCACGGATCATAAATTGGACAACACAAGACAACAACAACCCGACTCCATGGACCAAATCGAAAAGGTGTTTGAGACTGAGGTTAAGGTATAAACCTAAAGCAATATCATTGTCAAGCATTTCTTCTTAATTTTATAACGTTCAAAATGGTGCTGACCTTATAAGTTTTTTCATTGTTGTAACCTGTTCCCTTGCAGGTGATTGTTAAACATATTACTCCTAAAGAATCTGAACTAAAAGCTTATTTATGGTACCTTTTGTGATTGAATACACAAAGGATATTGATAAATCTGTCTTGAAAGAAGTAGAGGCAGCACATGAGCTGTTTAACAATGAACCGCCACCCCCAATATTAGTGCCAAGTAGCAACGAAGAGATGCTGAAGCTGACAGGCCAACCAGCTGAAGAAAATAAAGAGTTGAGATTAAAGCAGACGACAATTCAAACAAAGCTTGATCAAATGTATGCCATGATGGTACAAGTACGCAACTTGTTTTTCATAGTTGGAGAAGTCGACAAAACAAATAACGGTGCAGAGACTAAAGTGTCTGACGGTAGTTCTTTTGACAGAATTTTAACTGAAATGGACACTTAAAAGTGATAGAGCTTTCAAAGCAATTGGATGAAGACAAAAAAAAGTAACAAAGTTGATGTAACTGGTCAATACGACGGCACAAATCAAAATGTTGAGGAAACTACAAAAGTCCGCACACATTCACCTTTAGATGACCACGAAAAAGAGCCTAATCAACGTAGTAGAGATGATATAAGCAATATATGTATATATATATTTGTATTGCCTCTTGTTTTATTATTAAGAACTTAAAATTGACCAAGCAACATCAAATTTACTTTAATGTTTTCTGCTTTTAATCTTGTAGGAACTGACTATATATCATTCAGATCACTTCTTTATCTTTGTTGTAGACAGGCAAATTGCTACAACTCATGTCAACAACGCTACATAACAAGATCATGATGAAAGGTAAGTACCAATTAACTAGAATCACCAAGGTTATGAAGGAAACCAAATAAGGAGAATTGACCAAATGTAAAGCTAGAATAGATATTGGTTTAACAAAGACAATGGAGTTTGATTTGAGGGTTCAATCAGAGCTTCCCAGTTTTGATTTGAAAATCTGATGGACATGGACTAGTGGCCTCAACAACAAAGGAACTCACTTGTGTCATCATTTTTTGGTTTGCTTATTTTTGGATAAAAACTCTAAAATGAGTTTCAATCAACATCTTGGTGTTTTAGGTCGTTATATTAAGATTTTTAAATATCATTTTCAAGATAACTAGTTTCCTTCGTCTTGTAAAAAGAACCGATGGTTATTGTACTACACGAAATATTTAATCTACTTTTTGCATTTTACTATTATGTATCTATTAAATATTACTGTTCATAACTTTATTTCTTAACTTATAGTATTAAATTGAAGATAAAAAGACTACATTAGATTCATAAGATCATTTACAAAATATCAAATAAGATCATTTACAAAACATTTAAATAGAAGAGCCAACTTACTATCAATTCTGTAAATAAATGAAACCAAGAACTAATATAATAATAAATGGACTTTTATATCAATAAAGAGAAGATGTTATTGCATTGACCTTGACAAAGTAATTGTCTGATTGACACTCCGTTTGTTTTTGTGGTTGTCCATTTCTTAAAAAAAAAAAAAAACAATATTGACTTAATTAGCCATTACTGGTCAAAACATATGTCAATGTAATAATTTCCACCAAACAAGTTCAAAATTAACAGGACAACAAAAAAATAAAAAAAAATAAAAAAATTTACAAAACAATGACATTGACCAATTCATAACTAATTTGTCGAAACTTTAAAGGCCTGTTTGTTTTGAGAACTCTTTAGATTCTTTGGATTCAAATTTGTATTCGAGTATTAAGAATCCTTTGGATACTTATTTGTTTCTCCAAAATCCAAATCCTTTGAGTATCAAGAATCAAAGTTTCAAAGTTCTAACACCCCTAAACTTTTGATATTTAGATATCTTTGCTACAGTAAAAACTAAAATCTCTCTCCTATATTTGAGGAAAAAAAATCATAGTTTCTTCATTTGTTATTCAATTGAGATGATTCTTTTTTTATCGTGTTTCTAGTAAAGAGAGGAATAAATAAGATCGATATAGCATATTTTTTAGATCATCAATATTAAGATTTTATTAAATTTGTTTACAAATCAAAAACTATTTTCACTACATCTTCAAATACAAATTTCAATTTTATTCTATACTTAGATTAAAATTTAAATATACATCCAAACGTCAATTCGGATAACAATTCAAATCACTAACTTAAATCCAAATTCAAATCATACTAATTTAAATTAAATCACTATTAATTCGAATCCATTTACCAAACGGACCCTAAATTACTAAATTAAAACAGATGTCACTAAAGGCATTACAAGAAAACAAATATGTTAAAAAAATATAACAAGATACTTGTACTAAAAAAATTCCTCTATTTTGAGCTGTTGTAAATGCAATCACTTGGTGTAAAATCTCAACATGATTTTCTGTTATGCCCTAAACGACCACAATGCCACACTGATTATGCCTTTTAGATTCACCACATGCCATTGCGACTTGTTCCACAATGATGTTACACTTCCAGCATATGCGGCAGCAAGTTCTGATTATTGTAGAAGTCACCAACATGGTTGTAGAAATTCAAATTGCTCATCGTAAGAACAACACATGACTGCGCACATAGAAACTGATCGCCTTGCCAAGTGTTGCAGCTGCATGTCCTCTGCACCAAATTAATTACGTTTTCCAAGTCACCATTAATAACTCGATACACACCAACATCAATTTGACGCTCCTAACAAGTCAAACAAAGATAACAAAATCATTATTAAAGTCCAAAAAAGACAACAAAATCATAAAAAAAAAATACAAAAAAAAAATAATAAAATCCATTAACTTTAGTTAAAAATATTACTTACATATAAGGTGCAAGAAAGTTGTATGATGTCACGCAACTCCTCCACCCATCGGTTCCATTCCTACGTTTATTAAACCACTTCAAAAGCAATTCTACCAACATTTGACCAAAGACGCAACAAAAAACTCCCTTGCCCGTTTTAAAATGCTATTCATGACTTTAGATATGTTTTTGTTCATTATGCTATACCTGCTACGTTCACAAAACGATCGAGCCCGCCTCTCATACCCAGCTTTTACGAGGTATGGTCGTATATGGGGATTTGTGCTATCTAAACGGTGCATGATCGTCTTTTGCATATGCCCTAGTACATTGATTAAAAGCACCTTGAATCTCAGGTCCTTGAATTGTGTTTTTATGTTTTTCAATATATGGGATGAATAAATACCAAGATGAGTCTTCGGAAATGCTCTTTCAACAGCCTGCAGAATGCTATCACGCCAATCCGACAATATAACCAAGTTTTCACCACAACCTAAAGCCTCCCTCAACATCTTCATAAACCAATATTATGAATCATCATTTTCAAAGTCAACTGAAAATTTGATTATTCATCTACTGATATAACGGGACGACAATAAGGCCATCTGCGAATTGAAGCAGCCATTGACAAGAAAAAATACGTAAATTCTCCCTCCGCATCAGTGTCAACGGTCGAAATTGATCTGATCAGAATAATAATAAAACGCTATTATTTTACTCGTGATGAAGAAAGTATCATATTGACTTGATCAATAATTTTGAAACACTATAAAACAATGCAAAGTGAATATATAACTATGAGTAAACGAAACTTGAAAAAAGACTGATAAAAAGGAAAAAATAATAATAATAATAACAAACAAGGATTGGTAGCAGATTTGACAGCACAATAAGAAGGTAGCAAGGTATAGGACTCTTCTAGACTCCCTCTGATTTCTTCAATCGCCAACTCAAGGGCCCTCCATTCTCTGTGATAACTAATATGCACTCCAAACTCAGATCGACGTAATTGATAATGTCAACCGGTTGAGTCTTGTCAACACCAATATTTTTGAACAATCCATTCAAACACTTGCTAACAAAAAAGCTACTAGCTTGGCAATGTTCAAATTGTACAATATTAAGGGAGCATGTATGTCCAGATTCATACTAACAATCCACAAAACCCCTTTTTGTACTTTAAAGCTAGAATGAACGACTTACAATCATTATGCATATTTGTTAGATGTTTTTTCGTTTTGAACTCGTAAGTTTATTTTTAATTGCCACTAAATGGATTGCCTTTATCAATTCATTCTTGCTAGTAAACATACGCTTCTCTTCAATATCAAAACTAGGTGGGAGATTTTCCACATCCGCATTTTCAACCATTATGTCATTCTCATTAGAAAAATTTGTCTACGCTTCCAACTCATCGACATCACGAAAAAATTCTTCAACATTATGATCAATATCGTTGTCTAATTTTATGTTTAGAAACAAAACAATAATGTTTTAACAATTTGTACATTATAATAGATTAATATGAGAAGAAAACAGATACTAAAATATAGGAAAAAAAACAAAACATCAATTTAAAAAACATAAAAACTTAAAAGCTAGGAAACAAACACTCAAATAGAGCAATAAAAAAAAACAACAATACAAGAACATAAACATCAACAGCGGTCAATACATCCCAAAACAACTCCGATGTAGAAAGATCCACAGAAAATAGAAAACCAACAGTGAATTTAATAGAAATCTGAAAACCACCGAAAGCAAGTTATATACAAAAAGGAGGGAATGAAAATTTAAGAGGGAAAAGTTTGAAAGCGTGAAATCCATTTTTCCTATAAGTTTTAATCATCCATCATAAAATAGTTTATGCGTGGATGAATTGAAAATAACCACAAATGTTTTTCTCAAAAAAAAAAAAAAAAAAAAAAAAGAAAAGAAAAACTTGCTAGAATAGATACTATAGGAAAAGTAAATCAGAATAACTGAAAAATATTGTTAGTTTGAAGAAATATCCTAAATAGAGAGTTTAAAAATGGTTATTTTGTGTAAGACTTCTTGTTTTTTTATTTAAATTCATGAGTTCAAACCAAGATTGTTAAACACTTTATTAGTACTACTAGATATGGGAGTAATTTTATATGTTCTATCTGACAAAATATTGATTACCATATTATAAGTTTCTAATGTATTTAATAATAGAGGCATTATGTGGTTGTTAATAAACAATTAACACAAGAAAAAAGAATTCCTTCGGGGGAAAAAAAAAAGAAAAGAAAAAAGAACAAAGAGAAAAGGAGCAAAGCTCGAACTTGTGGGGGATATGCCAACCCCATAAAAGAAAGCGCATTACAACTTTTAATATAATATAGACTATTTGTTACTAGTTTTACGAGTCGTGCTTGCACTTCTTGCACTTTTTTTTTCTGATATGAATATTTAAAATTTAGTTTTACTCATTTTTTGTTATCCTAATTGTTTAATTTAATGAAAAAAAAGGTAAGATTTAAAAAAATCGAAATGCATATTTCGATCAAAACATGCATTTTAGTTGAATATTATGTGAAAGAGAAAGTGCGAGTATGTATGATGCATTTTATTTCATTTTATTTTACATCAATAGTTTCATTTAGTTAGTAATTTAGTTTTCTTTTATTATTTGGCTTAGTTAATTTAAATTTTGTTAAATTAATTTTTATTT
The DNA here is from genome assembly GCA_946598075.1 of Artocarpus hirsutus. Classification (NCBI taxonomy): domain Eukaryota; kingdom Viridiplantae; phylum Streptophyta; class Magnoliopsida; order Rosales; family Moraceae; genus Artocarpus; species Artocarpus hirsutus. The sequence goes on along the minus strand of CAMOHE010030447.1, from coordinate 86,209 downwards.
TGATTATTCAAATAATTATAAAGTTAATCAATTTCAATAACTAATCAATAATTTAACACAATTTCTTTGGGAGTGATACTTTTATGGACTCTTTATTGCTTGTATGCGACCACGTATATTTGTGTGTAATTAGAACACAACATTTGCTCTTTCATAAGTAGTGAAAATAAAATACAAAAAAGTACATTAAAAAAAGGAATTTATAATGGTTCATTCTTGAAAGGGTTAGCATGGAAGGAGAAAGTTTCAAATACTGAGAAGAAAGTAGATGTTCTAATGCTCTTAGGAGAAAACTTCGGTCATTTATGGGGTTTAGTCCCCTATTTTTACTTTTTACTATTAATTCAAATAAATTCAAATGAATAAAATAAAAAAAAAACATAAAATAAGGGAATTATCGCTTGTTTCTCGTTTAAATGTAAGTTTCTTCCTGTGATCGTGTCGAGCATGATCTTAAGAGTGGCAAAGTAGTCAATGTCTTAATATTTTGGTTTCATTTTATACTTATCTCCAACAAGATTCTCGCTCAACTATTTCCACTCGCGTGACATGTGCTCGCTAGCCTGTGTCTCCATTTCTAGGTTAGGAATCGCCTTTTTACTGAGCTCATTGGACTACCAAGGCAGGCACAATGTGCGAGATTTTTTTTTTTATTTTTTGACATTTGATGTTTTGTTTTTAGGCTTTTTATGTTTTTACACCTGTAAAATATTATTTAAGGATAGTTTTATCATTTTGCATAAATTTTTCTATTCATAAATAGGTGAGGGATAAAATTGAAATAAAAAAATTTTAAATGCAAAGCATATCTTTGGACTTTCTAAAAATAAAGAGATAAATTGAAAAATAATTAAAACTACAAGATAAACTCAGATGATTAACCCTTTATTGTATTCAAAGTTGAACTTGCTTCATTAAAAAAAGAGTTGCTGTTGTACTAAATTTTGCTTGGTCTACATTACATATTGTCACAATCAAGGATTGAAAAACTGACATTTTTTCAAAAAATTTTGAATCTTGGAAAGTACAAATATGGAAATGGGGATATCTTATATTTTCTGTAGAATATCTGGAAATTTCCACAAAAATATTTATAAATATGAATATTTTGATGAAAATATTGATTTCCGTAAAAATTTAGCTTTAAATGATAAAATATGAGAAATTTTATGGAAACTTTTGTAAAATTATTGTCAAAATATTGACAAAATATACATATTGTATATTTAATTCTTTTTTTAACATACTTTTTAATGCCATAAAATTTATATGTATATAAGAAAATATTCAAACTATATTTTGGTATCAAATTTATTTAAACCAAAAGAATATTTCAAATACTTTTGAATCAAAAGCTCCTTTTAATATTGATTTTTTCTTATTTTATATGACACTATAAATGCAAAGTATTTATATTAGGTTGACTTTTAACAATTTTAGTAATTAATTTAAGAATGTATGCTTATCATTTATTGTATTAGAATCACTTTTTACTGTGCATATTTATCACATGCTTAATATTTTAGTTTAGAGTTTCATCTAATTTATGCATTATTAACAATTTGGATTAATTACAAAAATTCTTCTAAATTATAGTCTTTGTAATAGTTTATCCTCTGAACTTTAAAACGTAATATCCGTTTTCCTTAAAGTATGAACTGTTAATATCCGTTCTCCCTAAAGTATAAACTATTAACAAAAATAGTCCTTTTGTTTGAATTTTAACAAAAAATTGATAAATGATAATAAAGTTAGGGGTATTTTGATAATTTTGGTTATAAAAATAACCATAAAAATTAAAATTATAAAAAAAATAGTCTTTTTTGATAATTAGAAAAAAAGAACCAGTAAAAACCATCATACCATTAAAATCCTTCTTTGTTGATATATCAAAAATTTCTTCAAAATTTTATTTTTGAAATTTTGAAATTTTAAAAGTTTTATATATATATATATATATATATATTAGTGGAATGAAAAAAATGTTATATAAATATATTCAATATAATAATAATATAACACAATTTTTAAAGAGAAAAAACTCTAACAGCATTAATAAATTTCATTCATATTTTTGAATTTTTTATTAGTATTTATACCTTTTAAAATTTTAAAATGCTTTTTGAGTGTAAAAAAAGTTAACAAAATTTTAAAGGAAATTTTAGTATATAAAAAAAAAAAAAGGGATTCAGATAGTAGTATATTTTTAATTGATTTTTTTTTTGTTTTAGTTCATCAATAAAGACTATTTTTATTAAATTATCAATTTTTTTCTTATAATTAAGACTACCAAAATACCCTTAATTTTAAAATTATTTGTCAATTTGTAGTTAAAATTCTAACAGAAGAACCATTTTTGTTAATAGTTTATATTTCAGGAGGAGTGGATGTTACGTCTTGAAGTTTCAGAAGACAAAGTGTTATAACGGCTATAGTTTAGGGGAATTTTTGTAATTAATCTTAACAATTTTAGAGTTTTCTAAAGTCTCATTCAAAATTAAATTGTTTTAAGGTGGCTTTCCATATTTTATGTTAGTTATCATCTATATTGATATTTCTGTTGATATTTACTTCAAATTTGACCAGTGTTATTTTCGTGGATTTTGGTATTTTGATCCTTGGTAAAAATTCACATATCATGAGTCCAAATGCTACTGTGCGTGAGGACTTTGAAAAAGATTTTGGGCAATAGAAAAATTGAAAAAACTCTCTAACATTTTGAAAAATTTTCCAAATTTAATTTAAGGGTTAATAAAACATGTGGCCCTTTTTTTTATTTATAGAGTTAAAATATGTCTTCAATTTATGAATATTCTTTATATGTCCCAATGAATATGTACAAAGACATTAATGAATTTAATAATGATATTTTTAGTTTTAATTTATTTTTTTAAAATAATGATAATATTCGTATTTAAGATTTTAAACGGATTATGATATCATTATATTTAAAAAATTCTTAGAATTAGGGTGTTTATTGCTTATATTCAAATTGTTATCTTAAATAACGATTTTAAAATTTCCTTAGTTAAAAGATGGAATTTTTTTATTGATGAATTTGAATCACGATTTTATTGACAAATTGGAATTAGGAAGTTGTAATTAAATTAACGATACAATATTTATTAAGTCTTTTGTGTGTCTTATAGGTTTTATAATTGATATATTATTAAGTTAATGATATATACACGTGTAATGACATTTATTTTTTAAGACTTCAAGTGATAATGATATTTTCGTTTTATGTGTAATATGTAGTTAAATTAATGATATAATATTTATTACATCTTTTGTGTGTTTTATAGGTTATATAATTAATATATCATTAAGTTAATGACACGTGATAATACTTAAAAGTGAACATCAAAATAAAATTAAAAATATAAAATAAGAAAGAAGAAAGAAGCAAAACACAATATTCATATGAAAATGAAGAAAACAAAGAAGATGTATTTGAAACCAAAAGTAAAAGATGAAACAAAAAACTCATAATCTTCATATGGAAAAAGATATGACCAAAAAGGTATATGTATTTGACTTAAATGTTAATATGAAACATATAAAAATTGAAACACAAAAAAATGGAATTAAGAAGATAGGAAAAACTTATCTTGATCTTCGAGGGAGCAATATCTTATGAGAATTTAGTGACAGCATAAACTTCTTATGTTAATGTATTTGAGATATAAACAGGCCATTTAAAATTTCAAATTTTAAAATTGGGAGGATAAATAACTCATAATAATACAGGTGAAAAAAATCAATCATTCTTATGTTATGTGTATATTTTTTTAGCAATTTTTTTGAGAATTTTTTTAGTAATTTAACTATTCTAAAAATTAGGAAATGTGTTATAAGAATTAAAGCATTATAATATCTATTTAGAGGGTATTTTATGATTCCCACTATATGTAATTTAAAAAAGGGACATACAAGTGATGTTTGCACAAAAAAAGACAAATATTAATTCACCCTTTAAAAAAGGGTTAGATTGTGCAATTTTTACTTAATTCAAAAATATTATACATAGATCCACTTCAACATTAATTTTTACTAGCATGAGAAAAAAAAACATGAATTTTAATAAATATGATTGATACTAATATAGTTATCTTATAAATAATTCCGTGCCAATATTTATATATTAATTACCCCTAAATAAAGAGATATAACTTTTAATAAACTTTTAATCTTTACCAATCTATAAGAGAGAAACCATTTTGATGGACTTTTTTAAGGTTTGAAGTGCGCCTTTTTTTCCCTCGTTGTTTGTCTCTCTCTCTCTCTGTTTCTTTTCTTTCCTTTATTTTCTTTCATGGTTGCCTTTTTCTTTTTTCATTTTTTCACATTTGATTCTCATAACTATCCTTTTCCTAAATGGTCTGCTCAAATGAATTCTTTTTATAAATGACCTTTCCAAACTTCTTTTTTGAAATCCTCTCAAATACAATTTTTTTTTATACGCACAATAAATGATATATATCTTTAATATATATATATACACACACACATATATATAAGAAATTCATTGTTTAAAACATATCCCAAAGGATGAAACATGAATTTTTTTTTTTGCTCTTTACTATTTTTTTTTTTTGAGTTTGCTTTTTTGCTTTATTTTCTAATGTTTTATTTTTTTTTATTTTCATTTTTTGGTCATTGTTTTTCTCGTCAACTTTCTTCTACTTTTTTTGTTGCCTTTTCCTAATGTCTTGCCTATTTTTACATCCAGTTTGTTAAGTTGCTTTTTCATTTCTAATTTGTTTTTTGTTTACATTTTTTTTATGTTTTACATATATATATATATATATATATATATCTTTAACATATATATAAAGTGAGAATAAGTTTCACGTGGTACTCTCATGACCCTAGAAATTCGAAACATTTCATCTTTTTTTTTGCGAATTTTTCTAATTTTTTAGCCAAAACATTTTTTCCTTATTTTTCAAAACATTTTTTTAACTGTCCAAAATGTTTTTTCCTTCCAAAAATGTTTTTTTTTCTTTTTTTTTTGTTAACATGTTTAATATACTCGCGTGGAATCACCTATTTTTCAACTTTTATATATATATATATATAAATAAATGAGAAAAAAGGTGTCCTCATCTTTGCTCCCACATTAAAAGACATCGGAACTTTTTTTTTTGCTTCATCTTTTTTTTTTTTGGTCATCTTCTCTTTTTCTGTGAATTTTACCATCCTCTTATTTCCTTGTTGTGTCTTTCCTTTTCTTTTAACTTTCTTCTTTTTTTCTTTTCATTCTTGTCGGTTTTCCCTGTGCATTCTAGTTTTTTTTTCCACCAAATGTGAGCATAGTAAATATTTTCCTTGATTGCTCCACCAAAATAATTTCTTATCATAAATTTCTTTATCTATTTTTTTAAAAAACCTCTCAAATATTTTTTTAATAAATAAAAAAATAAATATAAATTTCCAAAAAAATTTTAGATTTTCTTTTTAAGAAAATGTAACATACTACAATCTAACACCTGTTTTAAGTAGCGATATTCAAATTCAAATAAATTCTAAATCATCATAATAGAGAAATATCAACTCTTAAATTTTTTTTAATCCTATATTTTAAACTCCTAATATCTTATCTTCTTGTCCATCAACTGTTTTATCTCCAAAAACTATAGTATGACATGATAAAAAAGACAATATACCCTTAAAAAAAATGTACAATTCAACAAATATTCATTTATCTCTCCTCTTAACTCTTCTTTTTGTCAAACAACTTAACATCCTTCACATTATCTATCCTTTCAACGCACTCCATTTTTTTTTTGTCTTCATTGCTCTTACTAAATACGGCCTTAATACGCTAAAGTTGAGACACAAGGGACCACAAATAAAGATGTTTTTATTTTTTTTCTCTTTCCAATTTATTATTCAACTTCTTTTAAAAGTCTTTAAATCCAAGTCTCAGAGATTAAAAAAAAAAACCATAAAACCGTACCAATGGGATATGCCATATAGAGCGTGTTCTGGAGGCTTTCTAACTGAATGATATGTGACAAGTAATTTTGCTTTTCAAAATGCTTTTAACCAAAATCATAAAATAAAACTTGAAAAACATTTCTAACACAACAATATAAATTTCGTTATAACATTATTTTTTTCTTTTTGAAAATATTCATTATAAACATTGACTGTTTGGTTTGATAGTGTTTTTAAAATATATAAAAATAATTTTATTTTAAAAAGTAAGAATTTTTAAAAAATTGTCGTGAGTCTGCGAGGGTCTTTGAAAACGATCCCAAACCATCAAAATGCAAAAATCCAAACGGGTCCATAACAATTCCACGATTAGTCACGAGAAAAGTCTCACAAGCGCAAAGCTATTTCTCTTTCTCCTCGCTCCTTTCGATTCACTCTTTCGCATACAATCCCGAGTTTTGGCAAAGGCACCGCTGAAGAACACAGGTATTTTCATTTTCCTTTTTAATCTATTTTCAAAATTGATGCCTTTGGTGTTTTCCATTCTGAAAATTGCTATATGTCTTTTTGTTTTTTTACTAGTAAAATTGCATTGTTATTTCCCTGTCGACCTCGGAATGCATTTGGGTTTAGTTTATAAGTTCGTTAATACGACGGTAACTATGGAGTTTCAGTTATTTTGATTTATTGACACACACACACATATATATATATGTATATATTTGCGTTCTGGGGTTGGTAGATATGGAGAGTTCTATTAAAAGAAGAAATTAATGGGAAAAAGTGGCAAACACCGAAACCAATTAGTGTAAACGTTTTCTCCCTTAATTCATTTCTGGGGAAAATTTAAAGAAAATGTGAAAATGTAGGAAAGTTAAGCAACTTTCTTTCGTTTCGCATTTTGTTTCTTTAGGGAAAAAAAAAAAAATAAAGGGTTGATTTTCTTATATTTGAGAGCCAATACGGGTTTTTGTGAGGTTGTTCGTGACATCATGAGAAAGTTCCTTATATTAGCTGATTTCTATGAAGGGAACGTGAATGTGAACATAGAATAGCTGAAAGCATGTGGTGTTGACCTTAGAGCTTCAATTTTGTGGTGGTTGAATCCTTCTGCTTCAAGTTGTTTGAGCTTTTGACTTGGTGGGGTATTTTGTTAACGTGAATTCCAACTACTTCATTGCTTGCTCTCTATACACCAATTGATCCCCTCTTTTTTGAGCAAACTTATAAATATAGTTTCTTGCTCTCTATAGTAAAGTTGACTTCAGTAAAAGAGATTGCCTTTTGGATTAAGAATCTTGAACCGTAAATGAAGACTTAATTCGGACCTGGTTGCCACTGTTTGATATTCTTAAATCTTGAACCGCAAATGAAGACTTAATAAAGACCTGGTTGCCACTGTTTGATATTCTCCTTGGTCTGCTGTTTTTGTATGCGTCTGTATTTAACCTCTAAAATATCTAGTCTTTATAAGATTTTTTGAAATTCTGATGAACAAGAAGGATCTATGTATCGATTTCAGCTTAAAATGAAGTTAGACTTCTTGCTTAAGTCACATAGGAATTATGTGTCTCCTTTTCTAGTTGAATGCCCTGAAGGATTCTATGGCGTGTATAGACATGATAAAATCCCTTGACGTTAATCCATCTAATGCTGTGGACCGGTTTTAGATTTTTTTTTTCTCAATCGAAATATATTTACACGTAGATAGTTTTCTATTCGTTAGACCTGGATTCTCTTGACAGCATGATGGTGTTATCTCATTGGCATTGAAAACATTTTTAATGCATTAGTTGAGAATTACATGCCACCATCAGGTAGAACACAGGTATATTAAATCATAGAACAGTACTCTGCCAAGTATAACAACATGCTTGAATAGCAAACCTACTGTTAAGGTTTTTTTATAGAGAAGAAGGTTTAGGTTCAACCAGCTTATAAGCATATAAAGTATGCATTTTTGAAGAATTAGATGAGGAAAAAAAAGGGTCCTTATCAAGAAATTTTATGTGAAGGAAATGGACCGACCTTTTTGGAAAAAGAAGAAAAGGAAGGAAATAGACTGATAGAAAGAAGGAAAATGAGGTGCTATCCTCAATGCGAAGTGGGGCTAGGAAAAGAACAGTTTTAATATTTTTCTGAGTTGTTCAACTTTAAACATTTCTTTTTCTATGTCGATTCTTTTATTTGATGGAAAAAGAACTTAGTGAATTTCTATTGTCTATTTGTATAATGATGAACACAAGTGCTTAACAAAAACCTCTTGGTTGCAAATTTGTTGGAGAGTTCTTATTCTAGAGAAGAACTTACTCTTCTCTCTCTCTCTCTCTCTCTCGGGTCACAATTGTAAGTGTCAATGGAATGTTATTTTCTTAAGCCTTAGGTGAGAGTTATCATAGCTTCACCTTAAGAAGTATACAGTGATATTTGTTGAGGGGCCCGTCCTATGTGGCAAATTTGATGAGACCATAAATCGTCTTAAATTAAACAGTAGGCCACAAGGCTGTCTTTACAAGCCCCACCATATATGTAAATATGAAAAAAAAAAAAAAAAAGAAACAGTTGCCCTCAGTAGATTGGTGTGAAGGGGCACAAAGGGAAAAATTAGAGGTAAAACAAGTAGATGGTAAGTTTGTGTGGAGTTTTGACTAGAAGATTAAAAAAGAAAATGGTGTATTGTCCCAGTTATTTTCATGTGGTGATTCCTGGCAAAAGACTCCTGATTTCATTTGTTGGTCTATCTGTTTCTATGTGGTTCGTTTGAATTTTCCACCTCATGACCACCCAACCCATTCCTGTTGTTTAGCTGCTTGATTGGGAGACTGTCCTATTTTAAAACCAGAAAGTGGAACAAGGTCATTTATTGCATACTGTTATTTAGAAATTTAATATCGAAGTGCTAGCACAGCTCATAGTTGTTTTAGGTGTAGTTTCTTGTGTGGAATGAAATGGGTGCCACTATAGCTACCATGAAAATGTTTTAAGTTTAAATCATTACATTTTTCTTTTTGAAAGCACGGGATGGGGAGATCTCCTTTGCTCTAAAAACATGCATTAGGCTATCCAATGCGCTGAAGCAAAACCAACAGGTAAAGGAATGAGAACTAATGCAAAAGATATTACTTGGCATGTTGCATACGAAACGACATTGATGTCCTTTTAGAAGAGATTGGGGTTGATGTATAGGAGATAAGTACTTATAATCTAACTATACACAAAGTTAAGTTGGATTTCTTAATGAAATAGCTATAGGAAAGAACTGGGTGAATCTTCTTTTAAGGCAAAGGAATTCTTTACTAAAAAACATTAATGTCAAGAGATAAGAGAGAGTAAACATTTGTGTAGCCACTGCAGGAATGACACATCAAGGGAAGATCCAAATTCACAATAAACATCAAGAGGTATAAGCTGCAAGAAGCTTGGGCGTGTAAAGAAAGAGTGGAATTTTGAAAAGGGGAATATGAGTGATGAACCAGGAATGCTATATCTTCAATGATGTATTCTGTTGTTTGAGCCTCTAATTTTTGTTGTTAGATGAGACATTATGGTCATGTATTTATGTTTTATAGTGGAAGTTGAAAATGAACTTCATTCTCCTTTTTTTGCTTTATATGGATGATATCTTGGCTTTGTGTAAAATGCTTTGGTTGATAAAACTTGATGATATTAATGGAACAAGCCTTCTGTGCGTATAATTATTTATGGCTTTTCTATAACTATATTCATAGTTGGTCTAAATGGTTTGATTGTTTTAGAACTTTTTATCCCTTTTCCTCGTGCTTGATCTCGTTTCTTCTTGTAATTTTATCAGCATCACAGTTATTCTTCATTAATTTATAGACAAAAATGTTGTTGTCTATTGAGAGAACATTCAAAAATCACACATTCCATTGTTTTTGAAACATCTGTCCTCACTTCCTTACTTTCAGTGTGCTATTTTTTCTCACATCATTTTATAGTTTTGACTTCATCTTTCCATACTTCTTTCCGTACTCTGGTGTTCTCTACTCAGTTTCAATGGGACTACTTGAGTTATGTGCAATGGATACTGCTACATGCGTCAATTTTATTTCAAACTCTTTTTACGCTGATTGACAGATCTGGGAAGTTGTCATTCTTCAACAGATGCCATTGGCAAGATTCAATTTTCTAACGCTAAATTTTATGGGGCTTACCAATTAAAGAATGATCCACGTCAGTTGAATGAAAAAAGTTTGGATAAAAGCTGGGACATGTAGTATTATTCTATTTGCTCTGTTCAGTAGTATAAAGTGAATGACGCATATATGGGTTTTATCCTTTTTATGGTTAAATGAAATCACATAACGCCGGGTAGATTCCTACATGCATAATGTTCTCATGATCTTAGCTCTAAATGAAGTCGTTATATATATATATATATGTATGTATGTATGTATGTATGTATGTATCTCTGTGTGTGTGTGTGTGTGTGTGTGTGTGTATTTGGGAGCCTCAAGTTGACAACTAGAGTCAGTGTTTTGTGGTCATCGGTATAAACCTATAACGACTTTTATTATTTTTATTTTTTATTTTTTTGCATATTTCACTGAGGATTTTTGCTAGGCATATCTTTGCATTTTTTCTCCCCTCATTTACGCTGACTGCCTTTGGGAGGAGGGATGTTGTACCTGTTCAGGGCTATTACTTTGAAATTCTTGGTCATCAATTTTATGTATAAAGATCGACTCCTCTAATAATAAAGTTTAGGAACATATAATTCTGATACACCTTTTGGTTAGAAATCTCGAGTAAACATCATGCATGCGAGTAGAATGTCTTCTTATTGTTTGGGTTTTCTATTTGATTAATAAAGTAATAAACATCAATTCTGCTTATTTTGTAACTTGCATATCGCTGTCTGTTTCCTGTTATTATTACTTTTAAAAGTTTATGTCTTCAAATTTTTGTTTGCATGCAGGCCCCCAAGTCTAGCTTTTGAACTTTTGACAGATTCCTTAATATGAGTATGTGCTGTCCTCTTCGAACACTATAGAGCCAAATATTGTCCGAAAGTCTAACTCGAAAGCTGATAGGAGTTACGTTGGTATCCATGACTGAGCTTTGCAACCCTTTTTAACATTTACGTTCCTACCTTCAGATATTGCCAAAAAATGGGAAAAAAAAAGACCGTTTCATGTTATTGACTATTATTCTTCACTCACCGAAGGAGGAAGAGGAGAAAAAAAAAATAAAAATAAAAATTGAACTCTTAATAGATCTAAAGTCATGCCTAAATTTGCTTCCTTAAGCTCGACTCTTATATCAGACATCGGTGTAAGTTTAGAAAATGGCTTCTTTTAGGGCCATTTTAGCTCTTCCAGATTCCAAAAAGTTTGTTGTAGACCTTCATTCATTTCCCAATCAGTATTGTTTCCTGCAGGCGCTGGGAGATCAGCAGGGTCTCCTGAGTATGAAGTTTCGGATGAACTCCCGGCTGCTTTATCCACCATTGTGGTGTTCTGAGCAGATGGTCCGGCACCGTCACCTTGATGTTGTGGGTCCCCCATCACCTCTAATGGGCGGCGGTCAAATGCTCGAAAACTCCCAGATATCACGTATACTCGGCACAGGCTGAATTCATGCCTCAGCTGAACAGAAGACATGGTTGATAAGAGATGAGAATAAAAGTAGTTAATTTATAAAAGGTTAAATTGTCAAAAATACTTACAACTATGATTGTTATTTTTTTAAAAAACAAGTACATATATTGCTTGCACTACCTTAGGAGTAGCAACGTTATCTGGGTTGCCTACTTCAATGGCTCTATATTCATTCATCTTCCATTTTGTTTTTCTGCCTGTAGGAGCTTTCCCCATGTAGAAAACCATGGTTTTCTTCACTCCTATTACGCGGTTATCCGAGGAGTAAACATAGCTAGGCGATCCTGTTGCCTTCCAATATCCAGAAGCTGTGGTGCGGTTCGGTCTCCCTCCTCGGGCCTCTCTCTCTTGCCTTGGGGTGAAGAAAAACCATTGCTCAGTGTCTCCATGACATAACTCTCCTGAATACTCTGAAACAAGCAGCAAAAGAAAATGCAAATAAGTTTAGTTTATCCTGGCATTTAATCTAAAACTCTCGTACACCTATTTTTGCTAAGAACAAAAGTAGACGCAATCTATCTAGAAAAGGTAGGTGTGATGTATTTAATGTACTTGGTAGATCCCATGGTTCTATGCTGTAAATGTCAATGACATTGATAACTCGATTTATTTCCTCTCTTTTTCCTTCCAGCTTGTTGAGCAAGTAGAAGGACACCAGTTCTTCTTCTGTTGGGTAGAAGCGAAAACCCGGGGGTAGTTCTTGCATTGTGTAATCTTGTTTGTGTGTTTTTTGTTTGGTTTTTGGCTACTCTTTTTTTTTTTTCCTTTGATGAATATGGTTTTTGGTTACTTGCCTGTTGGTTGTTTGGTTTGATATTCTATATATATATATGTAGATGTGTGTGCGTATATATATATTTATATATAGAAAAAGAGTTTTATATGTTAGGGAGAGATGTATGGAGAGGGAGAGATTTGCCGAGTGAAATGATAGAAGTAGAGAAGATAAAAGTTGGACTTGGTATGCTCGACGCGGTTACGTTGGAAAACATGTATCTTTTGTTCTATAAAGTGATTCCACGTGTGGAGATGTGATTTACATCCTATGAAAAGCCTTTTTGAACCGGTCAGCAAATCTTTCTCCTATTACTGCTTCTAATAGTATGATGTCCCTTTTGGTTTATCTTAATCTGCATCCCAAAAAGCTGACCAATTATTTGTATATTTATATCTGAAAAGAAAATTAGGAGAATTTTTAATGTTTTAGCATAAATATAGAAAAAAAAAAAGAAAAAGAGGGGAAAAAAAAAGATTGGATTCACCTGTCATTTAGCTCCAACCATTTGATTGTTTTTTGAAGAAAATAAAATAATACCACATCATTATTAGGCTATGAACTTTAGCCTGCTTATACGAGTTATCGGCAATATTTCAAGCAACATTTTCAATTATCGTAAGAGGTACTTCTTTTTTAGGGTACTGAAGGACTACATATTTCTTTCAAATAAAAAAGAAAAAAAAAAAGAAGCTACATCTTGTTGAGTAAAATCCATACATAACCTAAGCATGTTTCAATTTTTATCTCAGCTCATGTGACTTGTTTTTTTACTTTTTCGCTAGATGAAGAAGGGAAGGCCCGCTTTTTGAAGATGAGAGGCAGTAATGCAACATAGCATTGATCTGAAAAAAATAATAAATAAAAAAAATAAAAAAGAACTAAAATTGAGAAAAAAAGGGTTAATCACGTAATTGTATCTCATAATTTTAACTATTTCTCAATTTGTTTATCTGTTCTTAGAAAATTCAAAGGTATCCTTGAAATTTTAAAGAATTATTTCAATTTCGTCCTATCAATAGAAAAATTAAGCAAAATAACTTAATTACCCTTAAATAGTTATGACAAATATTTTATATATTAAACAATAAAAAAATCCTAGAACAAAATATCAAATTTCAAAAAAAGATTTTAAGTTTTATAACTTTATAAATTTTAAAATATATATATTTTTTAAATTTTTTTCAAGAAAAAACATATATTTCATAAACAAATTAGGTTTAGTCAATGGCATTTCTTTATTTTATCTCTATATTTTTTAAACAAAAAAAGTCTACAAAGGATAAAATTGAAATAAGTTTTTTAAATTCAAAAGATATCTTTATAGTTTTTAAAAACAAAATGATAAATTAAAAAATAATAAAATTAGAAAATGTAGTTATGTAATTTATTTTAAAAAAATAATAAAAAAAAACATGGTTCACCACCAAGAGAGCTTTATGTGCCATTAGCAGTCGTGGTTCATTTTCAAGTGGGCCTTCACTAATAGGCTAAAAAACCTCATTAGAGTTCTTTTCCAGCCAAAAAAATGCCACAAGTAAAGCCTCAGCCGAAAAAAAATAATTTCCGGCCGTACAAAACAATAGTGTTCTTTTCAACCCCATTTTTCAGTCACTTCTCGCAAAAATGCCACCGTTAGAGTCTCAGCCCAAAAAAATAATTTCCAGCCGTACAAAACGACGGGATTTTTTTCAAACTCATTTTTCGCTCACCACTCGTCGCCTCATTCAAGAAGTTTTCTTTAGGTGGCATTTTAATATTAGAACGATAACAAGTACCGATAACTAATTATTTTTACATATATATATATATATATATATTGAGTTAAAGGATGATTATTTTTATTTTCATGTTCTGTTGTTTTTCCAAGTACACGATATGAGAGTTGGTTTGTTTGGCACTGCTGCATTATGTTAGTTGCTTTTCATATGTTATGCTTTTATCATGTTGTTATGAGGACTAAAATAGATTGACGTTTGATAAATTTATATCAAAGCTCCTATACATGTAAGAAATAGAATTGTAAGTGTTTGGTAAATTATGTGTAAGATTGTTGCAGAGATGTATGGTAATAAAAATAAACATGCATTACAAAACATATTTATAGTATTCTTACTTTTAATTTTAAGATCACGTATATAATATTTTTACATTAAAATATTGAAAAAATAATTCCATTTTTATTATTTAATTACATTATAAATAAATTCTACATTTATTGTAATGATGTTATTTTAAGACATTTAAATTTATTAAAACTATCAGAAAGAAATGTAAGATTTTATATTTTTATAATTTGAAATTTTTATGCGTATATTATGTATTTTTTTAATTTGTTATTAAAAAATTAATAGATTAAAGATTATGTATTATTATTAAGATTAGTTTAGTAATTTAGCATCATAATAGCAGAAGTGGCTGTGAAAAAAGCAATCCCTTAACTTGTTTTTTAGGTTTTCTTGCGGGAGAGCAGGTTTGAAGCAACTTTACGAGAGCAAGATTTACCAAACACATTAATTTATTATAGGTAATTATAGGTGGTAACGAAAGCCGAAAACAACCTTAAATAGCAATGTCAAATGGGCGCTCTAGTAGTTACTTCAGTAAGCTACTTCTTTCGAATACTCATCTAAAGGAAAAAAAAAAACATTTTCTTACACAACGCACGTGTTCACTCAAAAAAAGAAAGAAAAAAGAAAAGAAAAGAAAAGAAAAGAAATAAAGCCTGGCTCGCGTCCACTCAAAAGGTGTTTTCTTATGTAATAATAAGTCACAAACACGTGTTCACTCAAGAGGGCAAAAAAGGAAAAGAAAGAGAAAAGCAAAAAATGTATTAATGGTGTTTTAGAAATTAGGTCTCCCAAGATCTCTACCATTGTTTAAGGTTTAAAGATGATTTCTAATTTACAAAAAATGAAAATGAGTGTCAACATAGCCGATATTTTATTTTATTTTCTTTTTGAAAAATTTTACGCAAGGGCCGGTAGGTCAAGTTCATTTTTAGCTAGTTTAACGATATGATTTATAATGAGAGTATTTTTGTGTCGCATAATACAATATTTGAAGGCGAACATTAAAAAAAATTAAATCCAACAGCTGACAAGCCTTGATCTGGTTTTTCCCTATGGTGAAATTTCCCCTTCTATTGGAAACTATAACACTAATCAACCTTGGTCATAAATGTGAACAATTTTTTTTTTTTTTGAATAAATAGCCAGTTCCTAGCGGCTTGGTGGACATCTATGGCTGTTCATCGGGCGGTTACGACCAAAAACCACTCGTTAGATTATAAAACAATTAACATGAAAGTTCACATTTACTATAACGCCTATTAGAAAACGCAAAATTTCATGAATGTCTATTGTAAACTCTATATTGGACGCTTGAGAAAAATCACTACTTCTCCCGTAAAAAATGTCTATTAAAAAGGGTTGGGTCTCTTTATTAAAATCATAACGTTCATTACGCATAGCAACTGTTTGATTAAGGCAAATTATCATTAAAAAAAAGGAAAAAAATTGTTCGGGTGAGAGACCGAGAAGGGACATAGCAAAGAGAACTGAAAAATCTATCCTGAATTGATTTTCATATTGTGAAAATTGATTCACTTCATGAACATTAAGAAAAGACTAAACTATATAAACGCGGCATCGATTTTATACAATGCCAAAGAGGAAAAAATTGTATGAAAATTTCTTGTCACATAGAAATTGTAGCATGATGTCAAAAAAGGGGAAGTACTTGGCAGCTAGTTCGTATATACGCAAAAAAAAAAAAAAAAAAAAAAAGGTCCTTAGTTGTGGAAAAATTCTTTTAATGAACGCGGAACAAATTGTGAACGCATACCATCAAACTTTAGAGTTTATAGCGTATATTTGATTCAGTATTGTCATAAACATTATAAAGAAAAAGGAATAAAAAAAATAAAATAAAAATTTGTAGCCTTTTCACACATATATCAGTTATCGGATGAATAATAAGGCATCCATTGTTCTTGAGCTCGTTGAAATTCAGAGTTGAGGACAAAAAAACGTAACACATACAAATAGAGTGAACTAGCCGATTGGTCAACAAATAAATTGATCATATTTTAAAAATGTGAAAGTTAACTTATATGCACGCGGGAAGATTAAGAATTGTGTGAAGGCAATGTCGACTTCGTACACATATTGATCACACTATCAAAAACTAGCTGACGAGAAACACCTATGAAAAAGTCAGCATGTAATGCCATTAATTTCGCAGGGTATGTTATTCAATGAATAATATTGCATATACTATTTTTGTGAGACCAATTAATTATACTGGACCTTCCCTCATATATATATATATGTATGTATATATATGCATATGTATTGAGCATAAGAGAAGCCAACTACCAGTTTGGAATTCGTAAGTTAGAATAAAAAGTATTATAACATGTGAGAAAAAATACTATAAAAAAGTTGATTGGACTTTTTAAACACCCAATTAGCTAGTTGTCAAAAAAAAAAAAAAAAAAAAACCCAAAACTCAAAATGCAGCAAGTGGTCCAGTTGGGGCGTAAGGAAAGGTGGTATTCATGAATGTGAAAAAAAAAATATACATACACGTACACATAACATAATTTGTAGGGTCATACATGCTAAAAACGTTTCAAATATATTGTCGTGGAAAAGGAGCAAGCTAATTAATTGACAATGTTAATGGCTTCAAGCTTCAGCACCTGTTTGTTAGGCCATCTAGGCCATAAACTGAACAATCTAATCGAACTCAAAGACTCCTTCCGAAATGTTTAAAACAGGGCTACAAAGCATAACCATCAGCCAAAAAAAAAAAAATAAAAAATAAAAAAAAAATAAAAAAATTAAAAAGAAAAAGAAAAAGAAACTGAAGAGTACAGCACTGCAAGTAAAATGAAAACGACATATGTCCAGCGCATTATTTTTGTAGACAGAATCTTATGGAAAAGCTAAATGCCCACAATTTAAGGTAGAAGATGCCCGAGGGAATTGTCTGCCCAAGGACTTGTAGACTTGGTCTTGGAGATGCACAAATATATGTTTCGTAAGATAGAGAAAAAGATTTCAAGTCTCACCCAATATATTTTTTTTTAATTATAAAACACTACGGATAGTGATGGAGTCAGAAATGTATTTCATAAGTAGATATTGAATTTTTATCCTATAAATCACTAAAAAAACAAAGTTATGAAATAAGATTTTTTTTAATCAAATTTGGTTTCGAGCATATTTACTCTCCAACTTTGTCGAACTTTAGTCCAAAAATAATTTTGCATTAGAACCCTTTTTATGAGAAACTAACTTTTAATTTTGCTTGTACCTTTTGCTTGGGCCTTACTTGGTCATAGCTAGTAATTTATATACTTATAACATATATATATATATTGTTAGAAAAAAATCATAGAATAAACAAAAAATATAATAATATAGAAATTACATGAACAATATAACAATATTGCAAAGAGAATAGCGAAGAGAGTTTCTAAAAGTAGAAAAGACTATAAATTTCGTTGTGTCGAATAGTGAAATGGGGGTCTCTTATACAGGGTTAAGAAGATACCATGGTTTCACTCTTTTTCAAATATAGGACAAGAGAATCTTCCACTTTAACTTTAAAATTCCACATGTGCACATGTGTACTTTGGGCGACAATTTTTCATTCACCTATTTACCATTTTGAGCAAATGAATATACCATTTTTATTTCACACAGAGGAGAACATGCCCGTCACCAATACATAGAGAGTCCTACTCAAAATTGAGCCTGAAAATGGTACTTCGTTATGCCTTTCCTAAGCCATTTTCCAACAATCCTCCACATGAATGGAAATTGATGGAGATTGACAGAGGTAGCATGATAAACAAAGAAGTTTGATCCTAGAAACGGAGTTCAATGGTCGGAATCTGCATAGGACAGGTAGGCGTCATCCTTTGAACCTTCCCTTGTACAAATATATTTACTTTACTAGCTGATTAATAAACGCGATATCCTTAAGTTGTTTTGCTATTTGTGTAAATGATAACATACCTCACACAGTAATCTTTCCTGATACAATTCAGTTCTCATTACCATGTTTGTTTTGGTTATGAATATTTCTCTAAATTTGCAAGAGTTTCTAAAGAATTGAGTCTTAAATAATTCTCCTTTGAAGTGACTCTGCTTTTCTCTCATGTACGTGATTTCTTATCTAAGAGTTCCCCACATTACTCTACTTGAAATTCAGTTTCTGACATCTAAGAATCATTAAAAACATAGCTTAACCTTATCCCTACAGGTATCACTGTTTTCATCATAGGAATGGATAGGAAGATAATCCCACAGTGAGCTTATACAATCTTTACAACTAGATTGTCCCTTTGAACCAAGATCTTGGGATCTCTAGTCAACTACGTTGGGTTTCCATTATATTAACTAATTATTTCATAGGCTTTAGTCCTATTTCCCTCGATGACTTATTAACCAACTCTTTATTTAACCCTTTGGTTAGTGGATCCATAATGTTATTCTTTGACATCATATAGTCAACAATTATAACCCCAATTGAGAGTAGTTGCCTAATGGTATTGTGTCTACGACATATGTGTCTAGGCTCATCATTGTACATGTTGCTCTGTGCCCTTTCAATTGCAGATTGACTATCATAGTGTATACATATTATTGGCATATGCTTTGGCCATATTGGAATATCCTCTAAGAAATGGCATAGCTATTTTGCCTCTTCACCACATTTATCCAAGGCAATAAACTCATATTCCGTTGTGGATTAGGCTATAATAGTCTACCTTGAGGATTTCCATGATAGAGCTACACCTCCTAGTGTAATACATATCCATTGGTTGACTTTAAGTATTTCATATTAGATATCCAATTTGAATCACTATGTCCTTCTAGTATAGATAGATATCTGGTATAATGAAGCCCATAACTATGAGTATACAGTAAGTACCTTAGTACTCTTACTATTGCTTTGCAATGATTAGCTCTTGGATTACTCGTGTATCTACTCAATTTATTGACATTGTATGCTATGTCTAGTCTTGTACAGCTTATTAATTACATCAAACTTCCTATCACTCTATAGTACTCTACTTGAGAGACACCTTCACCTTTGTTTTTGAACAAATGTAAATTTGTGTCTATCGGTGTTCTAGCCATGCCATAATCATCCTTGTTGAATTTCTCAAGAATCTTGTCTACGTAGTGCGATTGACTTAAAATAAAGCCATCTGATATTTTTGAAATTTTAATTCCCAATATCACATCAGCTGGTTCCATATCTTTCATGTCAAACCTTGATTTCAACGTATCCTTGGTAAATTTAATCACCTTATCATTACTACCAACAATAAGTATGTCATCCATATAAAGATACAAAATTATATAACCATTTTCTGTGTCTTTGACATAAACACATTTGTCATACTCATTGATTTTTGAATCTATTTGCTAGCATAACATTATCAAATTTTTCATGCCCTTGTTTTGGTGCTTACTTTAATCTATACAATGACTTTACTAATTTACAGACTTTCTTTTCTTGTCTTAGAGCAAAGAAACCCTTAGGTTGCTCCATGTAGATTTCTTCGTCTAAATCTCTATTTAGAAAGGCTGTTTTCACATTCTTTTGATGCACTTCTAGATTTTGCAAAGCAGCAATTGCGATAATCATCCTTATGGAAGTTATTATTGTCATAGGAGAATATGTGTCAAAGTAATCTAGGCCTCTTTGTTGCCTGTATCCTTTGATTACAAGTCGAGCCTTATACTTATCAATTGATCTATTTGTTTTCATTTTTTTTTGAAAATCCATCTATAACCCAATGGTTGTAAACCTGGAGGAAGATCCACTAGTTCCCAAGTATGATTTTGTAGAATAGAATCAATTTCACTTTTAATAGCTTTTTTCCACAAACAGCTTTCAAAAGAATTCACAGCTTCTTTAAAGCTTTGAGGTTTGCCTTCCAGCAAATAGGTCAGAAAATCTAGACCAAAAGATTCCTGTCCTTGCTCTCATGCTATGTCTAGGTTCGTCCTCAACGTTCAATTCTTGCTCATGGTCCTGACTATCTTCATTCATTGTCTTATGTGTTCGTTTAGATGAACTTGATTCCTCTTTGGACCTATACGGAAATACATGTTAAAAAATGTTGCATTTCTTGATTCCTTATTGTGTTTTTGTGTATGTTTGGGATTCTTCACTCATGCACCAGAAATCAATTAGCACTACTGCTATGTGCATAGCCTATGAAAATGTAGTCAATAGTTTTTGGACCTATTTTTACCTTCTTTGGTACAGGTACAACCACTTTGGCAAGACACCTCCACATTTGCAAGTATTTGTAGGAAGATTGTCTTCTTTTTCATAGCTCATATGAAGTCTTATCTAAATTCTTTCGAGGCGCTTTATTCACAAGGTAATTAGTTGACAAAATGACTTCCCCTACATATTCTAAGATAACCCAGAACTTATCAACATTGTATTCATCATATCCTTTAAGATATGATTTGTTCCTTTCAGCCACTCCATTTGACCGAGGCGAATAAGGTGACATGACCTAATATATAATTCCATGTTGTACACAAAATTCACCAAAAGGTGCTTCATATTCTCTACATCGGTCACTTCTCACTACTTGAATCTTCCTATTAAGTTGATTCTCAACTTCTTTCTTACAAAGAGCAAATTTCTTTATAACTTCATCTTTGCCTTTCAGCAAATATACGTAATAGTATTTCATGCTATCGTTGATAAAAGAAATAAAATACTTATTGCCACCCCTTGTCTGTGCAAATTTCAGATCACATTTGACACTATGGATCAATCAAGGGGTTCGGTGTCTCTTTCAATCGTTTGAAATGGTGACCTTGTCATTTAGCCTCTACACAAGACTCACATTTGTGTTTGAAATCTATTTGAAATGTGGGAATATAATTCAAGTTAATTAATCTTTGCAGAGTATTGTGATTAACCTAGTCTACCATGCCACAAATTGGAAGACTCGAGCAAGTAAATAGAAGAATTACTAACTTTATTCATATTTTTGGGTTTCACAGTCATTACATTGAGCTTAAAGACCCCTCAAATACATAACCCTTCCCAAGGAACATCCCACTCTTGGTGAAAATGACCTTATCTGACTCAAAATTATACAAAAACTATGCTTAATTAGCAACAAATTGGATACCAAGTTCTTTCATATTTCTGGTATATACAGCACATTATTCAAAGTCAACTCTTTCCCACACGTCATCTTTAGGATCACTTTAACTTGGCCTTTAATCTCAAATGTTGCAGAGTTTTTTATGAATAGCTTCTCCCCATTCTAAATTGGTTCGAAGGAAGTGAACAAACCTTTGTTTGAGCAGACATGTCGAGTTGCACCTGTGTTAATCCACCATTCCGTTGGGTTAGACCTGATAAGTTCACCTTAGAGACCATTGTATAAAGGCTAATATTAGAAACTTCCTGCAAATATCATCAACCATATTGGCCTCTTTGTTTTTCTTCTTCTTTAGCAGCTTACAATTTGCCTACTGGTGACCTATTTTGTCATAATTGAAGCACTTCCCCTGAAATTTCTGCTTCTTGGATATAACTCCTTCTGGTCCCAGCTTGGACCCCTTTCTTGGGATGTTCTTTTTGGACTCTCCACCACATTTGCCTTAGCATCAACTTGAGGCCTTTCTTCTTAGAACCTCTATTGTCTTCTTCAATATAAAGTCTGACAATCAAGTCTTTCATTTTCATCTCCTTCCACTTATGCTTTAGGTAGTTCTTGAAGTTATTTTGGGTGGGATGCAACTTCTCTATAATTGCAGTCACTTGAATCTCATGCAAGATGACTTGGATTTTTTGAGCTTGACTGACCATCGGCTTAGAGTCCACCATTTTATAATTCAGAAACTGGACTAGGAGAAATTTCTTAGCTTCGGCATCCTTAGTCTTATATTTACAGTCCAAAAACTCCCATAATTCCTTAGCCATTTTTTTTCCATAATGTACACATTATACAATGAATCAGCTAACTGTTCATAATATAGTTCTAGCAGAGGAAATTTGAATGCTCCCATGCATCAATTGCATATTTGAAGTGAGCATCTCTCTCATCATCATTCTGGTTCGGAGCATCCTCTATAAAAAAAACCTCATAAGGTTTAAGGTGGTTGGATAGAACAACATTTTCTACTACCACCACTTGAAATTAAGTCCATCAAATTTCTCAAGTTTCTCCCTATTGTTCACACCAGAACTGAAACCGAAATTGTAGGGATAAGGTACTCGTGCCACAGTTGTGTTTAGAGAAGTCGCATTTTCAATAGAATTTGGGTTTGAGTCAATGGCCATTTATGAAAAATCCGAATTCCAAATCCAAGTATTAGAATCGTCTTTATTTTAATGGGCAACAACAATTTATCAATTACATAGTTTTTTTCAATAGTAATTGACAACACCTGCATAGTCATTGTGAATGGTAACCACTAAGGATGTTCCCTTGTAAAAAAAAAAGAAAAAAGAATGCCTTTGCATAAGATTAGTGTTTTTGGTCTTGAAGGCAAAAATGTCAAGATTTTTGTATAAAACTATAAAACCATATAAATAGGATTTTCACTATGAAATGTTGGTTTTCTGCATTGCTATGAGCAGTGAGTAACCACTGATTATAAGTTTGAAAGAACTTAAAGATTTTATCATGTAAAGAATAAGAAGTACATTAAGGGCAAAATTGTTAAGAGTTTCGTCTTATGGGTTAAAACCATAAAGTCTTGATAAAATAGTTTTTATGGGAAAAGGAAACTAATGTTTGGTTTTTCTTTTTGTTATGAGAAGGAAGGAAATGTAATTTTTGTTTTAAAACAGGTTTCGAAAGTCTTCTAAGCCCCGTAAAGGGCAAAATGGTCATTTTTTGTAAAACGGCCAAAGTAGATCCTGAAACACCCTATATAGGAAAATGCCCTGTAGTTGGTATTTTTTCGTAACCTGTAAATAATAAGATGGTTAAGTAAAAACAAAAAGATTAGTAAAGTTATGAGGTTTACAAACAACTTGTAACGTAAAATTGTCATTTTTAAGAAAGCCGCTAAAACAGACCCGAGTCCTCCAAATTAATGAAATGCTCTTAGACAGAAAATGTTTAGTATCACGTTGGTAAAGAAACTATCAAGTGAGACGTGGAAATTAATTAAGGGACATTCAATTTGAGTATTGAAGAAGTAAAACAATAAGAAACGATGTTAAGTTAAAGAAATGAATCGATATCATTTAAGTTGTATTATCGATCAAGTAGGTTGATAAAGAGGAAAATTAGCTAATAGCGGGGTATCGTTTGAGTAGGCAATCAAGCCGACTAATGGAAAGGAAAGGATAAAATGGGAGCAGCAAAGCATTATCTAGGTAGGTTCCGAACTTCACCTACGGCATAAAGAAAATAATTTTTAAATGCTTTTTATATTTTTAAAGTATGTTTGCATTTGTTATGCAAAATGATTTAAAGTTCAAGTCATGATTTGCCTTGTGATTGTAATTGTTATGTTTAATCATTTGGACATTAAGTTATGTCATACATAATGTTCATTAAGATTACAAGATCAGTAATCAAAACCCACATGCTAAAGATAATTTAGTGTCGTACTAACCTCTTTGATGTGATGTTTATAAGTTATATTAAAGTTATGACCTCCTTATTCGATGCTTTCAAGTCTTCCATAAAGGAAACATTATGCTCTCATAATTAATGATGTGAGAATAAGAGGTTCATAATTAAAAGTTCATAAATAAGCATAAATATAATAATGTATTTTGACATTGTGTGTGTTCCTTTTAAGTAATGTTTTATGAAGAACGTTTTGTGAAAAATTTTTAAGAGATATTTTGTAAGGAATGATTATGAAAAACGTTTTGCAAGAAAGGTTTTAAGAAAACAAGTTTTATAATGAATGTTTTGATGCTTCGTAAGATTATATTTCAACTTACTAAGTAAAAGCACATTACAAATTCCTTAATGTTATAGGTAGTTTTACAAGAAAGCAGTGCAATTTGTTGGTGAGCAAAGAAAAAGATTTCCACTATTTTTAAAAAGAAGTTTAAAAAGTTTTACAAAAGTAAATGTTTTCTTATTAGGTTTTAAGAAACATTTTGAATCATTTTAAGATTAAATTTTGAGCTATGTCTTAATTTTCGTTGTAACGAAAATCACAGCAGTTTCATAAAAGCTTTTAAGTATGTTTAAAAAAAAAATTTACTTAGCATTTTTCTTACTTGTAAGTAAAATCAAGTTCAAGAAGTGATGTTTAAACAAGTTAAGTGACGGTCTAAGAAACTGGGTCGGTACAAAACAATTCCTCACTTTGAAAATTTTAATTAATGCCCTTTGGAAATGCTGTCTAATCTATATATTGAGTGATAAATACACAATATACAAAGTTTAAGTTCTTTTTTTTTTTGTTTTTGTTTGGCTCCATTACGTTCCTCTTTCTTTCCGGAATCTGTACATTAACTGCCCACAAGGTTACATTAATTTCGAGCCTTCGATTCAATGTATACATAAAAAAGGCTAGACTTTGGGGGAAAAAAAGGATTGTATGTTTTGAGTCAAATAAGTTGGTAAAAGTTTTTATTTTTATTCTTAAGAAAATGATATTTTTAGTAGAGATGCCGAGGAATGGTTGAGGGGAATCCTCATCATCATTACTGGAATTGATCGTGTCTAATTAGAGGTTACAAATTTGAAGTTGACAGTTTAATTCTCAGTGGAAGAGAGCCAACCTTGTTATGACCAAGACCTTTAATTATTGGCTGATCTTTACTCAATCTCGGAAAACAATTATAAATACTAAATAGCAATTCGCACATGTGTAGAGCTCTAATTGGAACAATGTAGCAGAGTTTACATTTTTTGCGTTTTGGTTGAAATTATCTGGCAAAACTGGCGACCAATGACTCATAGTACAAGACCGGAGTTGACATTGGACCCCTTCATACTCTGCAAAACATTGCTGGATTTGCACGAGACAAACAATGAAAGTACGCGCTTTGTCTGCCACTTATTTACCCGATGTTTTCTTGACTTGTTTCAGCAATTTTATGTCGCGTATGCGACTTCAAACTTATTCCTAAACCCACGCTAGCCGGGCAGAAAAATGCTCTTCCATTATAACACTCTAATTATTACCTCCGTACTGAGAGCATGTAGGATATAATTTTTTTTTAAAGGAGAACATATTGGTTTAAAAAGAGCCTAATTATTTATTTATTTATTTTCAACAAAGAATCAATTTAGTTTCGGTATTAGAGTCAATAGTTCCTAGTAGATAAACAGCACTCTACCCTTTAGTCACTAATTGAATTGAAACTCATGGGTGATTTGTTTTGAGAATTTTTTATTTTTTAAAAATTTTGCCAACAAATTTTGCATATACAGAAATGAGAAAAGTTCTCCAAACATCATAAGCGTTTCAAAATTTCATCTGTGTTCCTCTTATTGTCAAAATATGAAAAATATTTCATGTATTTTAAAAGAAAAATTTTCATAAATATAATCTTTTAAACTTATTTTTATAAATGTCACTCATGTTTAAGTGTGCCACAACTTAAACCTATAATATGAGTCGCAAAAGTGGCATAACTTTTGAAATTTGGTATGAATAAATATATTTTTTAAAAGTTTCAGCATAACATGCAATTTTCTCTCTTTAAAAAAAAAAAAAAATGAAAGTTGAAATATTTGGAAAAATTCTTTGGTTTGAATTTAGAGTTTAATCAAGATTTAAACAACAAACTTCTTTAGAAAATTTCATATATTGTTATTTAAATTTTTTGATCAAGATGTAATGAAATTCTAAGTGCAATGTACATGCAATTTTTGTGAATTGCTGTGTGCAATTTATATACAAATTTTAAGCTAAATGCTAAAAAATTTGATAAATGCTTTAAGGGTAAAATTAATGTAACATAAATTATGTTAAAATCTAAGTTTTGTGACAAATACCTTTAAAATAATATGGGTATATAAGATTAAAATATCATCCCATAATCTTAAACTGTAAATAAGTTGATAGTTTACCTGTCACAACCCGCCTTTTCAGGCTATGATAAAACTCTTTCTTACTTACTTAGGGGCAAAAATTTAGGAATTTTTTTTTGAAACTGAAATAAATAATTTACTTACAATAATTTTGGCAACTTCCAAAATCCTTTCACTCACTTATATTTACATAGTTATTCTTGCTTTCACAACATTTTTCCATTCAAACATTTCATTTCAAAACAACTTAAAATATATACAGCGAAAACATTCAATAGCGAACTCCGTATCCGATCTGCGCACATCGTCCGTCCGTCAGCTCATCATTGAGATTTATTCTGACCTTCTTATTGAAATACCTACAGCATGAAAAACTTAATGAGCTAACGCCCAGTAAGTCTCATAAATCCCACATGAACAATCAAATGAATGCATGATTCAATTATGCTTTCTTATGAACTTCCCTTATCTTCATCATTTCTTATCTTTAACTAGGGCCCAAGTGTTCGTACCATTGCGTAATTTCATTTAGGTCTACGTAAGACCGTGATCATATTTTATCCTTTAAACTCCTCCAGCTTCAGGAGCTGGTACGACACTCTTCTTAAATCCTGGTGTCATATTTACCAGTCCATTTATTATGGTTGTCATACCTGTCATACCAAGCATGATATGACACTCACATGTTATTCATGATACATAAATTTGTATGCATAGCATAGTTCATACAAGTACCTACTTTGTATACATACATGTATTCATCATTGTACACACATGTACACAATATAATATACATAACGATACATAACATATTATACAGTTAGGTATTCCAATCGTATACTCATAGGTATCCATACTATACCTCTAGATATTCATTTCATAGCAAACATACAAGTTTACACCGTAATATATACTCTGGTATACATATACACACATTCTATACTTATATTTCATACTATAGGTGAAAAAGGTACTTACTTGTTTTTGAGCACTGCAAAAGCAACTTCAGTCTCCTTTCTCCTAGACTCCTAGGATCCTGTTGGTCAATTACAAAACTATTAGCCAATTTTCCTACGTTTCGTTGCAAAACATTCGCTACTTAATTATTCGAGTTGCATAACTATACACAACTCTAAAAACACTAGTTTCCTTATTTCTATCTAATTCTGCTCTTTGTCACTTATGAAGGGTGAAAATCTTTCTAATCTTTTTCTTTTCTTATTTGAAACCTTTCAGAGCGATTGGGGTCATTCGGGCAAAAACGACGATTCTGCCCCACCGTGGCCCTATTGAGCTATCCGAGCTCGATTCGTTATTTTAATAGAAATAGCCATATATTAACTTTAAAATAATGTCCTAGTGGCTCGTATCACTTTATTTCACACTTATGCCCTGTTTTCATAAAACTTTATAATTTAGCCCCTAAACTGAAAATTTTGACAATTTTGCCCCGGGGCTAAAATTTTTCTTTTTGCACTAAAATTTTCAATTTTTCATAAGAAACATTTTTACTTAAAATACCATAAATCATTTTGAAAAATGACATTTTTGCCATTTTAACACTTTTTCACTTTTAACAAATTCTTGAAAAATTAAAAACTCATAAACGGTTGAGTTTTTCAACGAATCGTTCGCAATGCCTAACAGTTTCGTCGAGATCTACAACTTTTATGTTTTAACTTTTCCCAAAATCTCACTATACAAGGGTGTTTTTGGCCATTTTCCAATTCTACCGAGAAAGAAATTTTTCTTTCAATTTAGTCCCTAGGGCATTTTGGTCAAAATCCATTTCAAAATTGCAAATCTACCCCTGTAGAAACCGTTTCATGCCTTAATCAAATCATTCTCATGCTCAAACCTCATTTTTCCAAAAACCATCATCAAAATTACAAAAATATATATATATTTTTTTGTAAAAACTACCATTTTGCACCATAAATTAAAATTTCATAAGTTAACCATGCCATACATCACTTATACTTGTAATTTCATCAAACATATGCTTAAGAGCCCACATGGGTTTAAAAGAATAAAAATCCAAACAAAATTCTTAAAATTTCAAAACTTTTAAACCCAAAACTTACCAAAATAACTTCCTTTGGTTTCTAGCCTTCAAATATCCTTTGAACTCCCTTCTAAGCTTCAAACATTCTCATGCTCAAACCTCTATGTCCTATTTCCATTTTAGTCATCCTTTCGTTTATATCACAATTTCACAATTAATCATGGTATAAAATTTATTTTATGGGTATTATTTACAAATTTTTAAGTATTTCAACTCATAAAATCTGTATCTTACCATACCCAACATTGCATCACATTCATCGTGAAATTTGCAATCAATACCGTTTATTCATACTTTATCGTAATTTTACAAAAATTACAACTTTTTACAAAAAATTACATTTTTAAACGTAAATTCATTAATTAAACCCAATTAAATATTAGGTTTTATTAATGAAATTTTCTTGGTCATTACAATCTACCCCCCTCAAGAATTTTCGTCCTCGAAAATCAAAACAATTCGGGGTAGCATTTTCTCATTTCATCCTTTCGTTCCCACGTTGCCTCTTCCACTTGCTGGTTGCGCTATAGAACTTTGACGAGAGGTATCTTCTTGTTCCTTAACTCCTTTTCTTCTCGTGCCAGTATTTGAACCGGTTTCTCTTCATAGGATAGGTTTTCCTGCACGTCAATTTCTTCAGGCTGTAGAACATGCGAAGGATTTGATACATACTTCTTTAGCATGGACACATGGAATACGTTGTGTACCGATGTCAGATTAGAGGGTAAGGCCAACTTATAAGCTACATTGCCTACCCGTTCTATGATTTCAAATGGTCCAATGTATCTTGGGCCAAGCTTTCCTTTCTTTCCAAACCTGATCACTCCCTTCATTGGTGTCACTTTTAAGAAGACCAAATCCCCTACTTGGAATTCCAAGAGTCTTCGTCGTCGATCTGCGTAACTCTTCTGACGACTAAAGGCAGTTTCCAATCGTTGACGGATTAATTTCACATCCTCTGTCATCCTTTGCATGAAATCTATAGTCGATAATGTCTTTTCTCCTGTTTCATACCAATGCAGTGGCGACTGGCATCTTCTTCCGTAAAGTGCTTCATAAGGAGCCATTCCTATGGAAGCTTAATAACTGTTATTATAAGTGAATTCGATCAACGGTAGCTTTTTGTCCCATCCTCCTTTGAAATCTAGCACACAGGCTCTCAACATATCTTCTAGAGTTTGAATGGTCCTTTCAGATTGACCATCCTTTTGAGGGTGGAAAGCTGTACTAAAGGTCAGCTTCGTTCCCATTGCTTGGTGAATGCTCCTCCAGAACTTATAAGTAAACCGACCATCTCGATCAGAAATGATAGATTTCGGGACTCTGTGGTATCTAACTATATGGGCTACATATAATTCAGCTAATCTTTCCACATAACTGCTGAGTTTAATGGGCAAGAAGTGTGATGATTTTGTCAATCTATCAACGATTACTCATATAGCATCGTGTCCACCAGTGGTTCTGGGTAGCCCGGTTACCAGATCCGTAGTAATCTGGTCCTATTTTCCTTCTAGAATTTCGATCTTCTGTAGTTCACCTGTCGGTTGTTGATGCTCGGCTTTAACCTTCTGGCACATAAGACATTTGGCAACAAACTGTGCGATATTGTTCTTCATTCTGTGCCACCAATAGTGCTCTTTCAAATCTTGGTACATCTTAATAGCTCCTGGATGAGCCACATATGGTGCTTCATGAGCTTCTTCTAATACCTACTTCTTTAATCCTTCATCATTGGGAATGCAGACTCTGCCCTTATAACTGAGGATACCATCTTTCAAGTTGCTAAATTTTGTTTCGTTGTTCTCAAGAACTTCATTCCTTGCTTTGAGTAGCGACGGATTTGCTTCTTGTTGCTCCTTTAAGTTCTCCAAGATAGCGGGTCGAAAGGACAAATTGGCTAATCTTCAAGTGACTAGCTCTATTCTCACTTCTATAAAGTCCTTCTGAAGAGGTTTTGGCATTAATAGCATCATCGTAAGCGAAGATATTGTTCTACGACTAAGGGCATCGGCTACTCGGTTAGCCTTTCCCGGGTGATATATAATTTCATAGTCGTAGTCTTTAACTAATTCTAGCCACCTTCGTTGTCTCATGTTGAGCTCCTTCTATGTGAAGATATACTTCAAATTTTGATAGTCCGTATAAATTTCACATTGAGCTCCATACAGGTAGTGACGCTATATCTTCAACGCAAATACAACCGCCGCTAACTCTAGGTCATGTGTCAGATAATTCTTTTCATGATCCTTTAATTGTTAGGATGCGTATGCAATCACCTTTCTATTTTGCATCAGTATGGCTCCTAGTCCTGTTTTCGATACATACCTATTGATCATAAAATTTCCTGAGTCCAAATCAGGTATTGTTAGCATGGTGCACTTGTAAGTTGCCTTTTTAATTCTTTGAAACTTTCTTCACACTTCTTAGTCTATTCATACTTTGCGGCTTTCTGTGTAAGTGTAGTGAGTGGTGCTGCAAGTCGAGAAAATCCTTCTACAAAACATCGATAGTAGCCTGCTAAATTGATAAATCTTCTGATTTTGGTTACGCTTTTCGGTGTAGGCCACTTATTTACTGCTTCCACTTTGGAAGGATTGACAGATAATCCATCTTGTGTCACCATGTGTCCTAAGAAATGAACCTTCTCCAACCAAAACTCACATTTTGAGAACTTGGCGTACAGTTGATGCTTTCTCAACAATTGCAATGCAATCCTCAAGTGCTCCTCATGTTCCTCTGATGTTCTCGAATATATGAGAATATCTTCGATAAAAAAGATGACAAATTTATCGAGATATTTTTTGAAAATCTGGTTCATAAGATCCATAAAGGCTACTGGGGCATTAGTCAGTCCAAATAACATAACGCATAACTCGTAATGCCCATAACGTGTTTAGAATGCCGTCTTTGGTATATTTTCTTCTTTAACCTAAAGTTGATGATATGCCGAGTGTAGATCAATCTTTGAGAATACCGACGCTCCTTTTAGTTGATCAAACAAATCATCGATCCTTAGGAGTGGATACTTGTTCTTAATCGTGACTTTGTTCAGTTCCCAATAGTCAATACACATTCATAACGTTTCGTCCTTCTTTTTGACAAATAGAACAAGCGCCCCCATGGGGAATGACTTGGTCAGATGAACCCTTTGTCCAATAATTCCTTTAGTTGTGCCTGAAGTTCCTTGAGCTCCCTTGGAGCCATTCGATATGGCGCCTTCGAAATCAAGGCTATGCCGGGTGTCAATTCGATTTCAAATGAAATTTTTTGTTCTGGTGGTAAGCCTGGCAACTCATCGGGAAACACATCAATGAATTCCCTTACTATGGGAACAATCTCTGGTCCTAACTGAGCATCTTGATCTTTCCTTATCAGGTTAACCAGATAACCGGTGCATCCGTTTTCCAGCATTTTCCTTGCCTTCAACATTGAAATCATCGCCTTAAGAGCTTTAGAGGTCTTCCTAGAATACACAAAACTTTCACTTTCGTAGGATCGAAACATAACCTTGCGATGTCGACAGTTAATTTTAGCTGTGTATTTCCCTAGGAAATCCATTTCTATCGTAATCTTGTATATCGATTATTATTAAATCAATATACAATTCCCTTCCACAAATGATTATTGGTACACGATGTAACCAATAATCAGCACTCAATACCTCCCCAGAGGGTAGTGCAACTCTAAAGGTTTGCTCTATCCTATCTCCTTTACTTCCTATTCGTTTTGCAAACTTAAGGGATGCAAACGAATGTGTTGCTCCAGAATCAAACAAAGCATAAGCATCAGTGTTGGCAACAGAAAACTGACCTGTCACCACAGATGAGGTTCCCACATCTTCTTCCTTCTTCATGTAGGCATAAATTTGCCCACTTGGTTTCGAAGCTTCTAGTCGCCGTTGACTGACACTAGGGCCTTCAATCTGGGCTTGAACTTGGACCGCATGTAGTTAATTTCCTTGAGGCCTTTGTTGAGCTTGACTATTCTCACTTTGAGGATTAGAAAAACAATTTCTAGCGTAGTGCCCTTCTTTTTCGCAGAGATAGCACTTATTTGTGCTAGCCTTATATTCCTCTACATGTCTTTTCCCACATTGACTGCAAAGGGGTTTGTTGTTTCCTCCATCGTTAATCCTCTTCTGGAGTTGACCCTTTGGATTCTTTGAACTGCTCATGTTCCATTTCCTTTTAGTGTTAACATTACGGCTATGTCCCACTAGAAGGTTCTGGGATGGCCCTTGACTCGAGGTACTTCCTTGTCCTTTCACCTGGACAACTTGACTTTGCTTGGCTAAAGCTTTCTCCTTCTTTTGAGCTTTAAAAATCTTGGCTCTTTCCTCTTTATCATGGGCAATTCTAAACTCAACTCTCGCCACCCGTTCAATTCAATCTTCCACATCCTTGGGAGCTTGCCCTCCACTATCAACTATAAGGGCAATGTTAGTTTTGAACTTTCTCATCAGTCGTCTTACTTGTTCCCGATTAGTGGGTACTAACTCGGGACAAAGCCATGCTAGCTGGTTAAACTTCTTTATAGCATCAGCTTCGGACATATTGCCTTGCTTGAAATTGTTAAATTCTTCTTATTGGGCCGCCATGGTTTCCACATTAAAGTAGGCCCTGTCAAATTCTTCCACGAAATCCGACCATGACATGTGGTCAATGTTTCTTCTGCATTCCACAGACTCCCACCATCTTTTGGCATCTGTAGTGAGAGATAACGAAGCACATAGGACTTTCTCATGGTCTCATGGTCATCGGTGTCTAGTGGGTCTGTCGATCCATCAAATTTTGGAGCCTTCATCCTCCGAAATCTTTCATAAAATTCGGTAGTGGATGCTACCAAAACAGCTGGGACTACTCGATCCACTTACTGTGGTGGTGGTACTGGGGGTGGCGTATCTATACGTGCTCGTGGTACGGGGTTCTGGTTAGCTAACTGTTCCCGTAAACCTTGCATTTCTTGCTCCTAAGCTAGGAACTTTTGTTGTAGTTCCATAATCATGGCCATTAAATTTGGATTCATTCCTCCAGGTGTATCCGCCATTGATATTAATCATTATATACCTATTGTATAATTCCGTTACTATGTTAGCGCATACTATTAACTTAATAGTATCTAGTCAACAAGTGCATATATTTAAATAACATAAATACATGCAACATACACCATTACACTAACTCAATACCTTGCTTCATACATTTCATTTCATTTACTTTCATACATTTCATTTCATGAACCTTTTTCATTTCCTTTTTACATTCTTCATAATAGTACATGCATAACTAACATACATACTTTCTTTCCTTCTATACATAACTATTCATATCATTTCCGAGAGCAGTTATCATTTCTGGCTACATATACTCTATTGTCGGGGAGGATACCATTTGCCAGACATACATACATATACAAAGGCAACAAAGCCCAAAACTGTACTAATCCCTCATCTATGTACATCATAATACACAAAAATTTTCTCGTAAGCTCTTTTTAGTTAGACTCAACTCTAGACATGTCACTTTGTTCGGGATCCTCCTCGGGGTCCTCTTCTTCCTCTTCATCCGAATCAGTCGACTCGTCATCACTTGCAATTATGGGGTTGGGAGGTCCTGGAATGTATTCGAGCTCTTCATCATTGTCATCACCACCACCACCACCACCATCATCATCATCATCATCATCATCCACTTCCATGTCTACCAGGGGATCTAGGGGCGCAGCCACATTCTATCCGACATGTGATACCGCCATAAGAAAGTCATGGACTCTGATAAAATTTCTTAGATAGTGTATTTGTTGTCGAACTGTAGTAGGTAGATCTCTCCAAACAAGATCGCAAATACGCCGTAAGGGTATTTTTAGGGGTATCAATGGCATCATGGTTCAACGAAACCTCAAAATGTAGTGATCTACTGGCTCACCTATATATCTTCCCTAGACTGGTTCTATTCGTAGGTATAATCGGCGTCTCCAATCTGCCCACAGCATCGGAATCACCTAGACTTGCATGGCCTCTACTGGGGGTACGGGTGCGAACTCTGCTTGAATCTGTCCTCTAAAACCCTGCTAGTCTCTTGGTCGCTTGTTGGGCTCAATCCTCAACCACCATATTGATGATTCCCTCAACAACAATTCGGAAGCTAACAGGACCTAGAGGTGCGGTGGTGTATGACAAGCATAAAAAATCACCTCAACTACGTGAAGCCATTTGGTCAGCACCATAGGCTACTGACTCCCATGGTAATGCAGCGGCATCGCTTCTTGAAAGGCAATACTTGCTCTTCGATTAGCCTCCATGTCTCGGCTAGGATGCGGCTCCGCCATGTACTATATTTATTATCGAAAATAATATAACAGTGCCATACATAATAGAACTGAACATTCTTATACTTAAAATCAAACTATCTTACTTGAGCTCTAGTAACGGAGCAGACGACGGTGTGTAGTAGGATGGCAAGATTTCCGCTCTGATATCAACTATCACAACCTGCCTTTTTGGGTGTGATAAAACTCTTTCTATCTTACTTAGGGGCAAAAATTTAGGAATTTTTTTTTGAAACTGAAATAAATAATTTACTTACAATGATTTTGGCAACTTCCAAAATACTTTCACTCACTTATATTTACATAGTTATTCTTGCTTTCACAACATTTTTCCATTCAAACATTTCATTTCAAAACAATTTAAAATATACACAGCGAAAACATTTAGTAGCGGACTCCATACCCGATCTGCACACATCGTCTGTCCATCAGCTCATCATTGAGATTTATTCTGACCTTCTTGTCGGAATACCTACAGCATGAAAAACTTAATGAGCTAACGCCCAGTAAGTCCCATAAATCCCACATGAACAATCAAATGAATGCATGATTCAATTATGCTTTCTTATGAACTTCCCTTATCTTCATCATTTCTTATCTTTAACTAGGGCCCAAGTGTTCGTGCCATTGTGCAATTTCATTTGGGTCTACGTAACACCGTGACCATATTTTATCCTTTAAACTCCCCTTGCTTCGAGAGCCAGTACAACACTCTTCTTAATTCCTAGTGTCATATTTACCAGTCCATTTATTATGGTTGTCATACCAAGCATGATGTGACACTCACATGTTATTCATGATAGATAAATTTGTATGCATAGCATAGTACACACAAGTACCTACTTTGTAGACATACAGGTATTCATCATTGTACACACAGGTACACAATATAATGTACATAGCGATACATAACATATTATACACTTAGGTATTCCAATCGTATACTCATAGGTATCCATACTATACCTCTAGGTATTCATTTCATAGTAAACATACAAGTTTACACCATAATATATACTCCGGTGTACATATACACACATTCTATACCTACATTTCATACTATAGGTGGGAATGTTACTTACTTGTTTTTGAGCACTACAAAAGCAACTTCGGTCTCCTTTCTCCTAGACTCCTAGGATCCTCTTGGCCAATTACAAAACCATTAGCCAATTTTCCTACGTTTCGTTGCAAAACATTCGCTACTTAATTATTCGAGTTGCATAACTATACACAACTCTGAAAACACTAGTTTTCTTATTTCTATCTAATTCTGCCCTATTGTCACTTATGAAGGGTGAAAATCTTTCTAATCTTTTTCTTTTCTTATTTGAAACCTTTTAGAGCAATTGGGGTCGTTTGGGCAAAAATGACGATTCTGCCCCACCGTGGCCCTACTGAGCTATTCGAGCTCGATTCGTTATTTTAACAGAAATAGCCACATATTAACTTTAAAATAATATCCTAGTGGCTCGTATAACTTTATTTCACACTTATGTGCCTTTTTCATAAAACTTTACGATTTAGCCCCTAAACTGAAAATTTTGACAATTTTGCCCCCGAGGCTAAAATTTTCTCTTTGCACCAAAATTTCCTATTTTTCATAGGAAACATTTTTACTTAAAATACGATATCTCAAATCATTTTGAAAAATGACGTTTTTGCTATTTTAACACTTTTTCACTTTTAACAAATTCTTGAAAAATCAAAAACTCACAAACGGTTGAGTTTTTCAACAAACCGTTTGTTATATTTTATAGTTTCGTCGAGATCTACAACTTTTATGTTTTAACTTTTTTAAAAATCTCACTGTACAAGGGTGTTTTTGGCCATTTTTCAATTCTACTGAGAAAGAAATTTTTCTTTCAATTTAGTCCCTCGGGCATTTTGGTCAAAATTTATTTCAAAATTGTAAATCTACCCCTGCAGAAAGCGTTTCTTGCCTTAATCAAATCATTCTCATGCTCAAACCTCATTTTTCCAAAAACCATAATCAAAATTACAAAAATACCTTTTGTTTGCAAAAACAATGATTTTGCACCACAAATCAAAATTTCATAACTTAACCATGCCATACATCACTTATACATGTAATTTCATCAAACATATGCTCAAGAACCCACATGGGTTTAAAAGAATAAAAATCCAAACAAAATTCTTAAAATTTCAAAACTTTAAAACCTAAAACTTACCAAAATAACTTCCTTTTGGTTTCTAGCCTTCAAATATCCTTTGAACTCCCTTCTAAGATTCCTTTTCATGCAAAAATACCATGGGTTAATATTTCCCCTTCAACCCACAAAAAATCCCTTGAAAACTTGTTAAAAAGTTTGAAATTTTACCTTAAATCTTGTGAAAATCCTTGAGCTTGCTTCTAAAACTTGTTTTGGGGCTATTTTTGTAAAGTGTAAGGTTGAGAAAATTTTTGAAACCCTCCTTCAATGGTTGCCAAAACTTGGAGAAGAAGAAGAAGAAAATTTTTTGTGATAAACAAGCATTAAATGCTCACTTATCCATTTTGATGACTCATGGTAACCCATGAGTATACCCTTAGGTGGAAACATGCTATTGGGCCACTTTTCATGACATGTGGCCCATTAGCAAACCAAGGAGAGTCCACTTTGTTGGGCCCGAAATTCACACAGTGTAATTTTTCGTCACGCAGTTTTTTTCTTATACTGTCGTGGTCAAATCAGTGTATTTCTTATCCTTAGACTGTATATAAATATTTAACTTACTTTTCATTCTCTTTTGGAGACCAGTCATGACATTTTTCGTATTTGCATTTTCACTTAGCAGTATTCTTATACTGCTTCGGCCTCCTTTTTACCCCTGATTAGGGTTTGGATAACCTCTATGTCCTATTTGCATTGTAGTCATCTTTTTGTTTATATCACAATTTTACAATTAATCGTGATATAAAATTCATTTTATAGGTATTATTTACAAATTTTTGAGTATTTTAACTCATAAAATCTGTATTTTACCATACCCAACATTACATCACATTCACCATGAAATTTGCAATCAATACCGTTTATTCATACTTTATCGTAATTTTACAAAAATATATCTTTTTACAAAAATTTACATTTTTAAAAGTAAATTCATTAATTAAACCTAATTAAATTTTAGGTTTTATTAATGAATTTTTCTCGGTCATTACACTATCAATCTTGATCTGGTACAGATTCTAGTATCTGCAATACACCCAGTGTTGGAATTCGGTGTATAGAGACACTTACAAAAGTATAGCAAACAAGACAATAGAATAAAATAAAATTAGTACCTACACCAAAAGGTGAACTAATGTTGATGGGAGTTAAACAAGTATGGGTACACAGTGTATTGGGATATTTTTAGATTGATAAAAAAAAAAATATCTCCTCAATATCATACTGGCAAAACAAGAAAAATCAGTTTCAAGTGGATTTGGACAGTTAAACAAAGCCTACCTAGACTAGATGTACAAAAAGTCAAAAAGTTGTAATGCTTTTAAAACCTCAAAAGTTGTGAAAATTTCCCCTAATTTCTTTGGTGAATTCCTATGAGGGCGTGAGAGGAAATTTTTTTGGTTGCAAATTGGTCCATAGCTCAAGTGTATAAATACCAAAAATCTACTTTGGAAACCCAAAATTTTTCCTCTTCAAGTCAACTCTAAGAAGCAAATTCTCTCCCATTTTCTTTCCCCAAGTCCCCCTCTTTAAACCAAATCCCTTCAAAATCTTGTTGATCTAAGCCTCTAACCATCCTTAGAAATAAGAGCAAATGTTTTTGAAAAGGTTCAAGGAGATTTTAAAGTAAAAATCCAAACTTGTAGGATTTTTTTGGGGTTAAAGTTTAGAGTTTTAGTTTAATGTTAAGCATTTATGTTTTTATCCAGTAAATAAGGAGCTATTAGAGGTCACCCACGCTAAAAGGAGGGGATCTATCATTTTGGTCTGTTAAGTAAAAGCCCTAATGCTCAAACTTTGATTAAAGTTTGTACTTTTGTGGGTTATCTATTGTAAAATAGTTATTATGGACCATGGCATATAAAGGACATTATATTGTATGATTATTTTATGAGTTAAGTGTTTACTGATGTGCTTGAAAGGATAAAAATAAGATCTTGCTCTATGCAAGTGTGCAAAGAAAGGTTTCTATACAAAAGTATTTTAAAGTATCATTTTGAATGACTTGTATATTTGAGATACTTAGAGGCCAAAGTAATTTCTAAAGTTGACACAATATTTATTGGAAACATCGAGATAAACAATTTTCATAAAGCAATTTCCTCAAATTCTAATCGGATCAAGCCAAAAAACATGATTTTCTGTTCTAGCCATGTGCAAAATGGGCCAAAACACCCCTGAGGTGTTTGGTTTAAAAGAATTAAGATACAAAAGTTACATATCTTGTCAAAATTGTTAACTTCACCTATGGAATGAAAAAAATGATTTTTCATATGTTTAATTTATGTTTGGGTTGTGATTACATTTGTTATGCATATTACTTTAGATACTAAGTCATGACATGAATATATTTACTAAGATTACAACACTAGAAATCTAAACCCTCAAGTCATTTAATTTGTCATGTAAGAGTCCTTAAATGACTACATGAAATTAAATTAGACTTTCATGCCCTAATAGACCTTCGTATCTCTAAAGGCTCTTACATCTTTAAAGGCCTCATGCCTTAGTCTCTCATACCCTAAAGGCTTTAATGCCTAAAAGGCACCCTCATTCAAGGAATGCTCTCATGCATTAAAGCATTTGCCTAAAAGGCTCTAAAGCCTAAAAAAGCCTTCATTCCTCCAAAGGCTCTCATGCCTACTGCCATGTCTCAAAGGCTTTCATGTCTTTATCAACATTCTTAACTTTAAAGGACTTCATGCCCTCAAGGCCCTTATGTCTCAAAGGCTTTCGAGGCTTTCATTTCTAAGAGCTTGTTTGAATTAAAGGTTTGACTTTAAAATACAGTACTAATTCAAATTTTGTAAGGGAAAATATTGTAAGAAACTTGGTCTAAACAAAAAATGTTTGGTTTGAATCATGTTACCAGATGGGTTCTAAAAAGACCTTCATACCTCAAGGGCCCCTTGTCCGCATGCCTCCAATTAACCCCATATGGGAGGCCACTAGTGAGCATTCCTTCAACACAAGGCTGCTCGCTAGTGAGCCACTCCGCATGCCGAGTAGTTCTGTAACATTCAAAAATTTAATTTACAATTTATTTTATGTAAATTCGATCAATTGGTGAACCAAATTAATTTTGAGGTGTAAAAATTTATTTTTGCATAAATAATATCCATTTACATATTTAGAATGCATTTTTATCATAAATTTTAATTTTTGAAAATGTACTCACTATTTACATTATTTGCACTTGTACCCCACATTTAACTTTTATTTCAAAAACGCTCCCACACTTAACTTTTATTTTAAAAATGCCCTAAATCCTGCACCCTCATTCTTACACATGTAGGCCTTTCCCTAGAGCACACACATACTAGAATATTTCTGGTCTCCATGCACTGAGACACTCTCCCTCCATTTTTGAGACTCTAACCCACTCCTTAGAGCACCTCACACACACCACACTTACCTCCCCTCTCTTCCCCATGCCACTCACTCTCTTTTCCTCTTATTTTGATAAAACAACACTCAACAAAACACCCAAAGATAGCTAAGAAACCTGGCCGTCGTTCCCTCCTTTGAAGCAAAAATCTCAACCAAGAGAAGCTAAGAAAGCAGCCAAACGAAAGCAGAAAAACGTCCACCAAAGGTACCTAAAAATACCAAGGAAAGTAGCCTAATTTCTTGTCCAAATACCATGAAGTATCTACCCAAAAATGTGGCATAAACTCAGCCAAAATTGGCAAGATACATAGCTCTAAACCAAAAACCAAAAAAAAAAAAAAAGCCACCTTTAAGGCCAGCCAACTTCAAGGATTCAAGATTAGTTTTTAATCCAAAAGTGTGATGTTTTTCAAGGGAGTTTTAAGGTAGGTTTTCCTTAATCCAAGCTTGGTTTTCAGTGTGTCTTTTCTTTAAGTTTAAAGCATGATTTTCGTGTTTAAAGTTCATGAAAATTTCTGGGTATATTAGTATGCATATTTGAGCGTCTATGTGCAAAAACTTGAGTTTTGAGTTAAAACCATCAATAAACCTTCATTTTGGTTGGACAACAATGTTATGAATATGTTAGGAATGTTTAAAACTAGTTTCCATAGCTTTATATTTGATGTTTAAAAGTTTTGAGCTTGAAGAGCAAACTTAAGCATGTTTTCATTTTTATTTCCAACAAATGCTAGAAATATAGTTTTGATGATGATTATGGTATAAAAATTTATGGGAATATGTTTACTATGATTATAGAATGCTTACTACATATTTTGGAATGGTTTTGGGATTTTGTACAGTGATAATATGATTTGGTTTAAAGAAAAACTTGGTATTCTAGAAACTTAGCAATACCTCAATAAGTAGTGTCTTTTTCTTGAATTTCTAGGATTAAATGAAAAATGAGTTTTATAGATTGGTTTGCATATTTAAAAAGTTGACATTCTAAACTTTCCAATATGCTATAATATGCCTAAATTGGTGTTAGACATGTATGCCCTAAGGAGTAAAAATGTAATGAGTTTTTGAAGACATTTTTATCAATAAAGAATTCATTTATTATTTATATACCAAATCTTGTCCTCTTTATATTCATATTTGTTGAATGTATGATAAGCAAACAATAGTTTGAGACTGTCGGTCTAAACCTTTAAGAATTGGGCATATGATGGACAGATTATATGGAAGATACGATTCTTAAGGTGACGGTCTAAATCATAAGATCCGCAATTGAGGGAATAAAGTTGAGCGCTTTATTCATGTAAAGATTGTTATGTTGTCTATATCCCTATTGGGAGATGATTTGTCTTGACCATCAGAGGTGGACTCCGTGAATAGAAACATTGGCACGTTGTCATAGGTGACGATGTGTTGGATTGGGACATAAAGTGTATTGATTTGGATTAATAATTTTGTCTTGGCAAATCGATTCACTTTAGACAATCATTTGTATTGCATCTTAATCCTGAGATGACTAGTGGGCCCGTTGTCTTGACTTGTGTCTTTTGATGTGCCAAAGGGTGACACCCAAATCTTAATAGTGGTATGCATGCTGGTACGTTGGAGGCATGACTCTTGATGACATAGATCTGTTATTCATAGATATGGAATCCATAACTCCTCTTTAGGAGTAGTGATATCCTCTTATATGCGTTATCTTGTAATTGAAAAACTGAAGCACTCAACGATTTGGATACATAGGTGTAACCGAATGGTATACTGTCTTTGGATGGTAAGTTTTCCAATGGTGAGATAATGGAACGTAAGATAAAAATAAACGGGAAAGTAAGACAGAACTTGTTCTTAAGCCAATTATGGATAATCCTATGGGGATACGATACACTATGATATGTCATGGAGACTTAGCTATACGGGCTTTGTAATTCTATAGAGTTCGAGAGTGCAACTCCAAGCTTTTAGTGGAGTAGCGTTGGAGTTGACAATTATGAAATGTATATTTGGGATATCAGGTTTCGTAATTATCGGGAGCTTGAACTATATAGGTCCATATGGTCCCATTTGCTAGCTCACAAAATCCTGTAACGATACGACGTGCTTTTCATAATAATTGGTGACTTATGTCGATTTATTAGATTGGTTGAAAATTTGAAAGAATCAAATAATTCACGTCTGTTTGTCGGTTGAATTAATTTTGTAAACAAAATTAATTCAAGATAAACTTGTTGAATTATTGGGGTCAGATAATTCTTATCTGTTTATCAGTTGATTTAATTTTTGATAAATTAAATCAAGATAAACTTGTAGAATTATTAGGAATCTATTTATTTGCTTAGAGATTATCTAGATAAAGTTGTTTTAATTAGATAACTTCTCTATTGGGTTATTTGAATTAAAACTGAGGCTTTATCCTATAGAATCTCGGGTGAAAAATAAAAGATTCGTGTGATTTTTATTTCGGTAGTTCAGCATGCCGAACTTAAAGTTTGGCCTGCCGATCAGGCAAGTTCGGCCTGCCTATGAAAAAGTTCAGCCTGCCTATGCGCGAATTAAAAATCGCATATTTTCACGTGTTTTTAGGCGTATCTTATCCGATATAGACTCGAATTTGGTTATGTTTTGAATTTTTGAGACCTTATCTGATAAGGAATGACCCTAGACCCAACCTCTATAAATAGGGAGTGAGTCTAATGAGTTATTTAGATCAATAGAGAGATTAAGAGTGATACTCTACTGGTGAGAATCTGAAACTCCCTTAGAGCTCTTGTTCACAAATCACGAACACTAGCTTTGGGTTCTCTCAATTGGTTGGAAGGAGAGTCACCTTGAGGAAGAGCTGTACGTATGAGCCCACACTCACTCCGATAGTGGATAGAGAATAGCAAAGAAGACCAGTTGGTTGAGGCTCTTCTGGAACGTTACTTCTCTACACAGATTTCGGGAGCTTTTCGGTGATTACAAGGTCAGTAAGATCAGGTTAATTTATACATATAGCATGTCAAACTTGTGTTTTGAAAAATACTCTGATTTAAAATTTTTAAAATTCGCTGCTTATTATTTTTCCAACAATTGGAGTTGTACTTTATTTTCTATGAATTCCCCAAGTTTTGGTTAGAAACTAGCACATCTGCCTAAAAGATGGAAAAAATGGGTTCAATGGAGGCGCAGTCCACCGAGCCTTGTATATTGGGGTCGATCACATATTGTAGCTTCAGCTACTGCCTTCTCCACTTGAGCCCAACAATGCCTTTGATTTGTCCTAGTTTGGTTCCTTCGTGTCATGTTTAAACAATCTTAAAACCTCTGTCTTTATGTTCCAAAGTTGTGGAAAATCAATTCATGCATTATGACCATTTTAAAGCACTAAATGGCATACTAGAGATTGATTTATACATAATGTGAATTTATAGTTTTGGTTGTTATCCTTGCTGACCTTGTTGGAAACCCTCAAGTTTGGCAGTGTTGGAGCACACGTTTATGCAAGTTTGACCAGTGAAAACTAAGGGTAATCTTAGGCGTTTTGCTAAAGAAGTAGGATTTCTAATCCCTTTCTTGGTAACCATATTTTGAATAATATTGTTAAACTTTATGAGATGAGGATGTTTATTACAAAGTTGTTTATGAATGTGTTTTGCATATTACTAGAAGTTTGCGAAATGTATATGATATGTAAATATAAGCAATTTCATATTTTTGATCAAGGGTTTGAGAATTTTGATTTAGACTCAGAATAAGAAATTTTGAACATATTGGGGAAATTCAAATGCCACCAAGGACAAATAGATCCCAAATGGTAGGTCTTGCTAGTTGCTAGAGAGATCAGGTTACGTAGAGT
Source organism: Artocarpus hirsutus (assembly GCA_946598075.1). NCBI lineage: Eukaryota > Viridiplantae > Streptophyta > Magnoliopsida > Rosales > Moraceae > Artocarpus > Artocarpus hirsutus. Next base: position 42,059 of record CAMOHE010030447.1, on the reverse strand, counting down.
ATAACCTTGGGGGCAGGCCTCTAAACCTCGTTGAGAAGCTCTGTAGCATGGGCATTGGCTGAATGATTATGGATTTGATAAATGTATATGATATACTAAGGGGTTGGGAAAATAAACGATCTCATCTCCTTTTAAATCATTTTAAGTTCATTTGCAACCATGGATATTCCAATTATTTATCCGTTTACCTTATTGCTATTTAAATACCTTAGTTGTCTTGAATCGTTAAAGTTTGTTCAAATATCATCCTACTAGGTCTTTTACTCATTTTTGTTTTTTAAATTAACCCCCTCCTCGTAGTGTTAAGTATAATACCGAGTAGGCCGTAGCGTTGTAGTTTCGAGGCAAAGTTAGGCCTTGAGTGGAAGACTTTTATTTGCAGTTATTTTTCCTTTTTATTTTATCAAGGCATGTAGAACCTTACTTCTCGTTATTTCTCTTCTCTTGGAGTAAGACTTGTTGTTAAGAAGTTGGTTTGTAATCATTGTAACTTTATAAAAATCATAGTCAATCCTTGCCCCAGAAAAGATTACAATGCACTATTAAAGAAGACAACTCTCAAATTAAAATAATAAACATTTGGTAGTTCTGAATATAACAAACAAAGGGTCAAATCTACATATATTTAATTAATTCTTTGGAGATTGGTTTAGGAAACTAATTAAACCACTTTTAACTAATTCTTATTTGTAATTTGATTTCAAGTTTTAAAAACAAAAATATATGATATGTTTCAATTAACTTAATTCTTTTCCCAAAACCAAGCCTCCACATCATATCCCGTTTTACCAATATGAAATGTTCTAAATCCAATCTGGTCCCCAACAAATGAATAAACCTAAACCCATTATATTACATCCGTTCTTCATTAACCTTAAAAAGGGTTCATGAAATGTCAGGCTTTTAAAGAAGTGTTGGTTGAATAAAGGGGTCAGAGAAAAATTTGGGGACTTTTTTTTTTATTTGTTATAGGTCTTTTTTATTGTTGAATTTCTTATTTTTACAATTTATTTTATGCAACTTTTCGTAAACTAATATTAAAAGAATTGAAATTCTCAGATATTGACCAGCGAAGGGTTATTTTTATACATTTTTAAAACCATAGGTGATACTTTTAATTGTATTTTCATAATAAAAGGGGCAAACAATATGAGATTTAAAAGAACAAATAAGATATTTATAGTGATTACCTCTTACTACTTACGTGTATACTAGTTTTAAAGCACTTGCTATGCACATGTGTATTTAATCAGTCTTTTCCTAATTTATTATTTATTTTAGTTTAGTTTAGTAAAAAAAACTTGAATAGACCAAACCTTTAAAAAAAAAATTTCATAGGATAAATTAGACAGTACATTATTTATGAGATACAAACAAGAAAATAATAGGTTACGAGAAAATATATTTAAATAGGAAAATATTTGAGAAGAATAATTTCAACATTAGTAGAAAAAAAGAGTGTACATGTTTGAAGGCCACATTTGTAAAAATAGAATTTTGAAAAAGTTATTTTAACATGGGCAAAAAAAGAAACAAAACAAAAAGAAAGAAAGGAAAAACGATAAAGAAAGAAAAAGGAAGAAAGTAAAGAATATTGAAGAAGGAAAAACAAAGGAGAAAAAAAGAAAAGCAAGGACGCGATTCTTGACATTCATTAGATTTGGGACCAAAATTCTCTCTTTCATATATGCAATACTAAAGTTAAACAATATAAATATATTTGAGAAAGATAATATCAACTTAAATAGAAAAAGCGTATATATATTTGAAGGCCACATTTGTAAAATACTATCTTAGCAAAAGTTGTTTTAGCATGAAAAAGCTAAAGAAAAAAAAATAAAACAAAAGGAAAAAAATGATAAAACGATAAATAAAGAAGAAAAAAGAAAAAAAAGAAAAGAAAAGAAGACTGAATAAAAAAAAGGAAAAAGGAGGATGTGAAAATAGCACTCATTGTGTTGCGGGGGGGGGGGGGGGGGGGGGGGGGGGGGG